>JAYESA010000008.1:204949241-204952079 GCA_036927795.1 Iris macrosiphon
GATCTCTCAGTAGAAACTGCTGGAACGGTATGATGAGATCGTGTCTTCGGAGGCATCCTGAACACAGATCAAAAAAGTCAATACGGTGCAAGATACGATATCATCAAAGGACAAGTAATATTTCAAAGAAGCAAATTCAGAATAATTAGATTGGAATTGTTCCTAGTCGTGATTGAGTACACTCTCATCCTAGATCCTATATCCTATAGCAGGCTCGCAGCAGTACAACTAAATTGTTGTACCACCACGACATCATACTAATTGCGAATCGAGACCTGCATGGGCCACCACAAAAAATGTGTCACAATCCGGACCCAAAAAATCGGGCATGAGTCGTGGGTACGTCAAGCCTACGCCGCAGCATTGGCGGTAAAATGCTGTCTAGGTCTACTATCTAGCTAACAATCTCACGCAATCAATATATACATCTGTCAAGATCTCAACTCCAAACGGAGGAGCAATATCATAATGATAATCACAAGTACTCAATCATGAAATCTAAGCACGATAAGATAACACAGAAGTCTAACAACTCTAAAGTCTAAACAACTGCTACTAAAACCACAACATCAATAATAATAATACAACAATATCCAAAATTATATACAATACAAGGTCTCAATCCAAAATCGAAGACAAATCCGGTATCAAAGGCTAATAAAAATAACAACATGGTCTTAGTGATCCCGGCTACCAACCCGAAAATCACTCCTAAACTAGAGGGTCCCTGTCTGCACCATCGACAGGCTGAGGTCCATAAAACGTCGGACACCAATCCTCCGGATACTCTAAAAAAAATATGTCCAGTCATAACTGGAGCAAGTACACCTCTAACAGCAGGTTCCAGTTAAATGATAAAAACTATAAAGCAGTTATAGCAAAGGTGAAGAAAATAAAGTATGAAACAAGGAAATATACATGTCACTGGTGCATAAAGGTAAAGATGCATGAATATTATAGCAAGATAATAATGACTGCAAGATACAAGAAATCTAAACTAAGATCAAGTCTGTGCACATGAACGTGTAGTGAGTCCAGCATGAAATACATGTAATGAGTCAAGTCCAGAAACTATAAGTGAGACCAGCAAGAAATACAAGAGAGGTCCAGATTAATAAAGAATGAATCCGTGTCTTTGAAATACCTGTTTCGACATGTAAACGGCTAGGGGTAAGTACGGACTCACCGCGCACTGGGTACGCGGCTGCTATCATTCCAGATTAGACCAGAGGGGGTGATTCCAGTGATTCCAGATGGGAATGTTTACATGTCTACTCGAGTATTTTTCCATCCCGACTAGTACAAGTGAATCCAAGACCCGACACGTAAATCATGTATGAGTCCAGCCTGAAACATGAGTGATGCCTGTAGGTGATGCCAGTAGGTGATTCCAGAATAGAGGCCAAAAATATAAAAATATGTGTCGCAAGTAAATGAATCCAGAAATACCAGTCCGTGTTGTGCCAAAAAATCAGATGATACTATACTAGAAGCTGAATCATAATAATCATCAGATAATGAAAACTATCAGAGAATGTACTCGCCTGACGTCCTGAGCAAATGGCGATCCTAACTGGTGTCGCAAGGACCTATTGCGAAAAGCAAGGTTAAAACATGGTTCTAATGAGTTAAACAAATATAAAATAACTAAAAATATGCTTCTAGGATCATTCTAGGTCAATCGGGTCAAATCGGTGCAATCTTGGTCAAAAAGTCAACTCTTTGTCCAAAAAGTCAACTCTAGGTCAAACTAGGGTGCCCCTAAAATTCTAGGCCAAAACTAGGTCATTAAGCTAATAAACCCTCAAACTCGCCTCCTTGAGATACCGGGATACCCTCGGTATCCGATACCTCAACCTAGGCTACGCACCCCGCCTAAACCCGCTAAAACCTATGCTAGCACGCGTAAAATATATACACATATACATATAAAAATTACTCTAATACTATTCTTAGGCAATTGCTCAAAAATCCCGCTAGAAACTCAATACCTTGTATATCTCAAGGTATTGAGATACCTTGATATCTCAAGGTTTTGAGATACCTCTCTAAACCCTCACTAACTACCCCTCTAGCTAACTATTTATGAATATAGATATATACCTAGTTAATAATCTAGGCTAGAATATATATCTAGCACACACACACACACACACACACACACACACACATATATATATATATATATATATATATATATATAAGGTAAGTATATATATATATATATATATATATATATAAGGTAAGGTATATATATATATATATATATATATATATATATATATATATATATATATAAACACACATACCCATATACCTTACCTTATACCTATATATATATATATATATATATATATATATATATATATATATATATAGCTGTAACATATATCTAGCTATATGTATATATACCTATACATATAGAGATATATATATCTAACTACCTATCTATCTATCTATCTATCTATCTATCTAATATCTATCTATCTATCTATCTACCTATCTATCTATCTATCTATCTATTTAGATATCTATCTATCTAGATATCTATCTATTTAGATACCTATTTATCATATCTATCTAGATATCTAATCTAGATATCTATCTATCTAATATCTATCTATCTATCAATCTAATATCTATCTATCTATCTATCTATCTATCAATCTATCAATCTATCTATAAAACATAGCTCACCTTCGCTACTAGCTGCTAGAGCAATGCGCCACGCCACAAAGCTGCTGCTGCTGCTGCTATAGGATCTGTTGTGTGCACAACAGCGCGCTGTGCGCTGCTCCCCTCCTGCTTGCTGCACTGCCAAAACGCACACACACAAAC
>JAYESA010000008.1:204952179-205172549 GCA_036927795.1 Iris macrosiphon
CTTTCCACAAAAGTAAAGATATATAAGAGGATATATAAGAGAAGAAGGAACTAAGATCCATCAAACAATAGTCAATTTGGCATATGGGCATATGGGCATATGCTTAGAATTTTGTTTATTAATAAGGGTTAGCTTAACCTAGCTAATCACTCAAGTGATCATATTCCACACCCCTATAATAGGCCATATCCATGTAAATATGTACACTATGATCATATTCCAAATCTCTATTTTCTGAAATATTGTGGTTGTTGGGGGGCTTGGTTGGAAAGAAACAATAGGTTATTCAATAATAAATACAGAAACATCCAACAAATAGCATCTTTTATTTTGTCTTTAATTAAAACTTGGACAAGAGAGGCGCGAGGGAGCAAGAAGAGAATGAGACTTATAATTAGACTTTGGAATAGCAACACATGGATGAGAGCGAACAAAGATCAAGATGGAGCTAGTCCCAGTATTTTGATTCTTCTAGGTGATCATTAATGTTACTTTTGGTTCTCCTGCATGTATTTTGGTTTTTGTAAAGTTTTGTTAAAATTCTCTTTAATGAAAACACGAGGGAATCTCTATTTTTTTTTTTCTCCATCCTCTCAAAAGGAAAATGTACATTGTGATCTGAATCTTTCAAAGACTTCCAACTATGTGGTGGAGCAAGAACTATAAATTATGTGGAGAATAAATACTGTCACCACTGTGCCCAGACATGATGAATAAATTCATAAAAAGCAAACTTTAAGAAAGGGACAGATCAGAGAAGAAGCTATCCAAATTTCATTTGAGTTTGACACACTTATAGTTGGACATTTCCAAGTTTGAAAACCTCTTGTCATCAGTCCCAAATATAACCTTCCTCAGTTGAGGCAGCACTGCTTGTTAAAGACGGGATTCCACAAACAGCAGCTCTCTTTCTCTCCTTCAGCTTTATGACAGAACAAAGTTTGTGCCTAGAGTTTTTAGGTTATGATCATTAGGAATATAAGTCTCCAAATTAGAACAATGTTAGCCTTTGGAAGAGTATAAGCTATACTTAAATCTTAATATAAGAAAACCAAAATCTACATTAGATGTAAGAAAAAGTAAGCTGCTGCTGTGCTGCAAGTCGACTCTGAATGCTTGACCCGGAGCATTACTGGTCTAAAAGTTGGTTTGAAGCAAATAGCAAAAGTAAACATAAGTAGGCTATCTAACTTCAAGTTCTCTGGATAAGAAGTTAAAGACTGAGTCTAATTGAGCAGACCCTAGTCACCATTGATAATGATGGTGACAAGTATCAAGCTCTGGTATAAAAACTGACAATAATTTCAAAACTTGGAAGTATCAAGTAAACTGGTCTTAAAGAATGAAAACAGGTCAACCTAGACTGGCATATGATGGATTAGTCAAGACGAGTAGTAATATTTGGTTAAAAGTGGCGAACTATAAATTTCCAGTATTAACTGAGATTTTTGTCAATAACTGAGATTTAGGAGAATTGCAGAAGAGGGAAAGAATTTTGGAAAATCGCAAAGGAGGGAATGATTTGCCAACTCGGTTGACATATTCTGACAAAACTATTTTAGGGTTTTATGAACCTTTTCTGCAATTTTCAGTAGATATTTTAGATTTTCTTTTTTTCCTTTTTATACCGCCTAGATCTAGACGGCTGTCCAGGGGGCTAGGCGCTAGGCGGCGGCTGCCCGTCCACCTAGCATATAGCGTTTTTTACAACCTTGGGTGCATTTCTTAAGAGAAAAAATAAATGCTTCAACTCAGTTGGTGAATCACATATTTTTAATTGTTTTAAATCATGATTGGATTTTTTTTGCATATTATTTAATTATTTAAAAATACTAATTAGGATAATTTCAAACGAGATTATTAAAAAAAAAATTTAAAATCTTGGTTGGAATAATTTTTGCATATTATTTTTAAAAAAATCTAATTGGGATAATTTTTGCACATTATTTTGACTTTTATTTTAAAAAGATACTGACTTTTATAATTCTTGTATATTATTTAAAAAAATATTAATTGAAATTATTTGGTGTATTATTTACAAAAATTAGAGGGGGGGAATTCTAATTGTGATAATTCTGGCCAGAATGCACCAACTATCTATCTCTAACTAAGGTAAGCATCTTCTGTTCCAACAATTTCACCTATAACTGGATGAATTTCTTGCTTAGGTTTTTAGAAACATATTTCCATCTAAGCATCTTAGATTGGTTATAGATAAATATCCTGATTGTTTATACATAATTCTGATGCATTTTCTTTTCTCTTAAGGTGGCAATATTTCTTTTCTCATAAGGTTGGAAACTTGGAATATACCAGGACGAGCAAAAATTAATCATAGTAAAATAATCTCAACCGGTACAATTAAATAATATGCTAACCAAATGATCTCGTCTGGAATTATTCCAATCATAATTTTTTTTAAATATGATTATTATTTTATTTAAAAATATGTGATGTACATCTACTTTTCTCTTGGTGCATTTCTGGTCTGCCAGAATGCGTCAACTAAGTTGGGATATCATCCCTCCTGTTCAATTTTTCAAAACTTCCTCCTCTGCAATTCTCTTAAAATATATCCGTGTATGAATTTTTTCTGGTTGCAATTTGTAGAGTTAACTTTGACAAATTAAATTAGAGTTATTTGTATTTAAACACACACACACACCCCTCCCCCAACATTGTTTGTATTAAAGGATAATAACAACAAATTGGCTTGTTCTTCTAACAGTGAAAAATAAATTCTATATTACTTTTCACTACAAGAGATCCTTTTATTTTTCACTGTTTTGTGACGGAGTTGGCAATTGCTATAGTCATCGCCAATTATCAAGAAGTATTTGCAACGGAAATCGGTATCCACTATGGAACTTGTGACGTTGTAAACGAAAACTGTCGCGGCAAAATTGTTTTTGTAAAAGATACATGTCACAAATAATCCAATTTTAAAAAGAAAGGAAAAACAAAATTTGTTGGAAACATGTTTTGATGACTGAAATCTCATAGCCTCTACTCTATAGCATTTATCCCATGAAGAAACCTGCTGAAGGTAAGTTAGAAGGAGTTGTTGTAGCTTCTGATAATACCCGGCCTAAGTCTGATGCAATCAATATATTTATGATACCAACTCAATCAGCCAGATCTAATTAAGTGCAATTACACTCTAGTCAGTGATGTACCACCAGCTTTTTTAGTCTCCTCGTTTATTTGACTTTTTTATTTTCATAAATCTTGTTGATATGGTATGTTGGGTGTCATATTTAAGTATATTATAAGCACATGGGAATATCCTGAGAACATATTTGGGATACCAGAATATGTCACAGGATATTCCATTATGAGATTATTGTTATAATGATTGAGATCATTGTATTAATGACTGTAAGACTATATAATGCCAATGAGACAATCAATAAAATCATCAACTAATTTCAACATGGTATCAGAGCCAAGTTTCCACAAACCCTAGCCGTCACCAAGCTTCCACAAACCCACAGGAGGATTTCCTAGATCTCCTCCACCGAACTCTTCCACGCCCCCCCCTTCTTCCCTTCTCCGCCCTTCGCAGGCCGCCCTTCGCTGCTGCTGCCCCGTCCCGCTACTACTGCGGCTACTACTGCTGCTGCGGCTGCTGCGACTGGTGCTGCTGCTGTGATGGCGGCTGTGACATGCGTGCTGCCGCCTCCTCCGCACCAGCACGAGACAGCGCCTAATAGGGATGCCTAGATCTGAAAAAAGGGGGGACATGTTCGGATTTAGTTGCGGACGACGAGGACGAGCGTGAGTCATGGAGCGGACGTGACGTGATTGGATAGACGACGCATCGATGGAGGAGATCATCAAGAAGCTAGATTCTGCAGAGGTGGCGACGTTGATGAAGTTGTTGACGATGTCGGCTGGTGAGAACACGACACGAACGTCGCCGGAGTTGAAGCTTCCCTCCATCGATCTGAAATTAGATGGACCAGCCACCTATCTGAGTTGGTCACGGCGGGTGAGAAGAACCCTCGCAGGAAAAAACATAGAGGGGTTCCTGACGGACGAGACGACAGAGCCGGACGAGGACTCGACAGGACGCGATGAGTGAAAGTCCACTCATATGGTGATCTACATCTGGCTTCTCAACTCCTTAGTCCAGTCTATTGCCGCCACAGTAGACGGTATTGAGATGGTGAAAGATGTGTGGGAGAAGTTGAGAAAGACCTATGATGGTGTGGGGAACAACTTACGGGTCTTCCAGATAAAGGAGAAGATTGATGACACCGTACAGGGAGAGAAGACGGTGCAGGAGTATGCCACGGAGTTGGAGCGTCTGTGGTTGGATTATGATCACTCCTCAGATCGGACGAGCTGCGGGGACCCTAAGTGTAAGGAGAGACAGGTGTGTCTGCAGGAGAGGACGATGAAGTTCCTCAAAGGGCTGACTGCAGCTTTCGCACAGAGGACGGCCCTACTTCTAGCCCAACCAAAGATCCCTAGCCTTGAGGAGGCTATCTCAGCCATGATCCAGGAGGAGACACGCATCAGGCTGCAAGCCGGGACAGGTGGTCCCCCCGAAGCAAAGTCAGCACTAGCGATCACCAGCTCAGGTAACACAGGATCTAAGGGAGAGCCCTGGCAGCATAACCGGCAGTGCTACAACTGTGGGAAGATGGGTCATCATCGGTATGCTTGTACCAAACCACCTAGGGAGGGAGATTCAGGTGGTGGACGAGGACCGTTCGGCGGACGAGGATATAATGGAGGACGTGGTCGTGGTCGAGGGGGTAGACGAGGCGGCCGAGGAGGTTATCGGACGAACCTCCTGATATCAGAAGGGAACGGAGAAGCTGATGGCACATTTACTGTGGAGGACCAGGCACTGGGAGACATGATGAGTAGAACAGAGGAGGCATCCACCTTATTCTTTGTTAGGGGCAACGCTGCCATGTATGCCCATCCATCAGAAGGTACTGACGAATCACTTGCCCTTGCGTCTATCTCTTCCCTTAAATCATCAGACTGGATTATCGACTCGGGAGCATCTCGGCATGTGACGGAGAATGCTAGTAAGTTTTCTTCCTACACTCACCTAGCATCAGCAGACAGCATTCAGACAGTTGATGGCACTTTCCAGCCAGTGGTCGGTAAGGGTACTGTTAATTGTCACGCCCCGATCTTCCGCAGGCAAATCGGCCGTTCCCGCTAGGCGGGAATCACCCTCGCCAGCGCTCCCGCGGAATGATCGCTTGACCCATCCGGGCGTGATGCCGCACGAGCGTGAGCCACGCCCGTGCAAGGCCGGGGTTCATTGGCTGGCGGTAAGAGTTCTAAGCCACTGAGTCGCACAGATTGTCCGAGTGCAGCGGAGTCATGAACGCATAGCGATTCGATAACAAGTTCTCTGAGTTGACAAATATAGCGGAAGCATTGAAACACAAGTTGAAGTAAAGCAAGCTCTTTTATTGATATGAACAAGTGTTACAGGCGGCATATAGCCGAGATTACAAGTCACTCAAGACTCTCTCTTTGAAACAGTAAAAGCGTGCCAAGTGGCTACAACTGTGGAATGATTGTAGAGGCGATATTCAGGCGAGTTCGGGCTATGTTCCAATATTATGTCTTGTATATGTGCTTCAGTTCCAGACGCACCGTTGCTTCGGAGTGATCACCACGCCTTAGCACGCACGTTGGAGGCATCCGCACCGAACGAGGTTCTCCCGCACCCTGCATACAAACTGGTGGATTATCAGTACATTGAATGCACTGGTGGGAAAGCTACTCGCCCGCTCGACAAATCCAAACATGTAATATAAGTTCCGTGCACCAACTATTAAGTTGTCTTTCTAGTTGCCTTAGGATCAGTTTCATGCAAATATTGAATAGCCTAGTTCGTGTGGCAGAGCGCCGTGCAACATGAGAGAAAACACGGCGAGACTTACCAACTTACCATCTCCTTCCCTGTCCAAGGCAAACATTGAGGCAAACATTATTAATTCAAGCACGGCAAGTATAAGCATTCAGGGCATAGCATATGCAAACACGAGGGTCATTTTAACATGATCGTTCAAGTGTTCAGTTGTTTCTTGATGCGATGCAATGACTCGCACGCGGGTAGCCGCTAAGCGAGGATGACTTATCTATATGAACACGAGTCGCTGGCAAAGCCATTTAGGACAATAGTCACCGGCGGTAATGGTATGCAGCGAAAGTACAAGGGGCGCTACATGCCATCCCGTCCAGCACAATGGACTATACAGTAGGGTTCAGTCACTGGAGAGAATGGTATGCAGCGAAAGAACAAGGAGCGCTACATGCCATCTCGTCCAGCACAATGGACTATACAATAACGTGAGTTCCATCCGGATCGGATCGGTCACAGTGCCCCGGTGACCGTCCGTGGAACTATACCTCATTTCTGAGTTGTCCGCGACATGCAATCATTGGGTCTTTCCAATTATCACGAGATACACGAGAACAAGAGTGCACTAGAACAAGAGAACACGAGTGCACACAAGAACATGAGTACACGAGATACTTGAATCATGATTCTGTACAATGAATATCTTGCCTTGATGCATTCCCCTGGTTCGGGGCTGCTTGGTGACCTAACGGTCCCGGATACTTGCAGGTTCAATCATGCACGGAACGACTACTTAGCAGTCTCCCGGGGTTTGGATGAAAATAAGACAACATTCAAGCAGACAAGCATGCGTTTCTAAGGAACATAAGCAGCACGTTTGCTCGGGCCCGAAGGTAAACCGAGCGATGAAACCGTTAGGGGACTTAGCATGCGAGGGTCTGAATATAAGCAGTATTTCAATTTCCATGTTCTAGCATAAGCAATACAGGTTGGGATTATTCCCTTAGTTAGGTGCGTTGGATTTATTAGCATGCAGGGGTGATTCACCTAGCGACTAGCATGAAAAATTCTAGATTTTATGTGTGCTGGCTAAGCAAAGACAAGTTCACCGTAGCCACCCACATTAGCGATGATTCGCCTCGGTAGAGCGATACGCCTGAGCGAGCCTCTGAAAGTCCAAGTTGATTTCCTGTAGGGACAAGTCTGGATATCTTTTGCTTCTCTTTTGAGGCAAAGCGGGTCGGGACAGTTGCACTTTTTGCCGTTTGAGTCGGCAGTCCGCTTGAGCGGAACGGGGTGTTACATCCTACCCAACTCAGAAAAAGTCTCGTCCTCGAGACTTACTGAGGACAAGCAGTAATCTAGGGTTGAGGCAATCCTAGACAAGTCGTTGCACTTGTTTATTTGGATATTCACTTGCACAAGCTTCGAAATCAGCATATCGCTTAGACTGGATCGTGCGCACTTTCGAAGGGCCCCTCTAGCGTGAACACGTCAACCAGCTTAGTGATAGCGAAGTCTTAGCACTCGAGTTTCACCTTTTCTTAAGTCTTGGATGGTGCACTAGTTCAAGGCGTCCCTCGAATAGATGCATTCAACCAAACTTAGAGTTAGTGAAATCGGACAAGCTACTAGCGATACTCTCAAGGGTCCGCACAGGTTGGCACAAAGGCCACTCGCAGCATACAACCAGACAAGCAATCATATCATTCAAAACGCATTTTGAAAGTATTTAGACTTATTGTTGGAACATCCCATTGAGGCATTGAGAGAGAGCGTGCACCTAACCCACGAATGAGCTTTCGAAACAGAGATATCGAATCAAAGTCCAAAGGAGTAGAAGCCAGGCTCTGATACCACTATGTCACGCCCCGATCTCCAGCAGGCAAATCGGCCGTTCCCGCTAGGCGGAAATCACCCTCGCCAGCGCTCCCGTGGAACGATCGCTTGACCCATCCGGGCGTGATGCCGCACGAGCGTGAGCCACGCCCGTGCAAGGCTGGGGTTCATTGGCTGGCGGTAAGAGTTCTAAGCCACAGAGTCGCACAGATTGTCCGAGTGCAGCGGAGTCATGAACGCATAGCGATTCGGTAACAAGTTCTCTGAGTTGACAAATATAGCGGAAGCATTGAAACACAAGTTGAAGTAAAGCAAGCTCTTTTATTGATATGAACAAGTGTTACAGGCGGCGTATAACCGAGATTACAAGTCGCTCAAGCCTCTCTCTCTGAAACAGTAAAAGCGTGCCAAGTGGCTACAACTGTGGAATGATTGTAGAGGCGATATTCAGGCGAGTTCGGACTATGTTCCAACATTATGTCTTGTATATGTGCTTCAGTTCCAGACGCACCGTTGCTTCGGAGTGACCACCACGCCTTAGCACGCACGTTGGAGGCATCCGCACAGAACGAGGTTCTCCCGCACCCTGCATACAAACTGGTGGATTATCAGTACATTGAATGCACTGGTGGGAAAGCTACTCGCCAGCTCGACAAATCCAAACACGTTATATAAGTTCCGTGTACCAACTATTAAGTTGTCTTTCTAGTTGCCTTAGGATCAGTTTCATGCAAATATTGAATAGCCTAGTTCGTGTGGCAGAGCGCCGTGCAACATGAGAGAAAACACGGCGAGACTTACCAACTTACCATCTCCTTTCCTGTCCAAGGCAAACATTGAGGCAAACATTATTAATTCAAGCACGGCAAGTATAAGCATTCAGGGGCATAACATATGCAAACACGAGGGTCATTTTAACATGATCGTTCAGGTGTTCAGTTGTTTCTTGATGCGATGCAATGACTCGCACGCGGGTAGCCGCTAAGCGAGGATGACTTATCTATATGAACACGAGTCGCTGGCAAAGCCATTTAGGACAATAGTCACTGGCGGTAATGGTATGCAGCAAAAGTACAAGGGGCGCTACATGCCATCCCGTCCAGCACAATGGACTATACAGTAGGGTTCAGTCACTGGAGAGAATGGTATGAAGCGAAAGAACAAGGAGCGCTACATGCCATCTCGTCCAGCACAATGGACTATACAATAACGTGAGTTTCATCCGGATCGGATCGGTCCCAGTGCCCCGGTGACCGTCCGTGGAACTATACCTCATTTCTGAGTTGTCCGCGATATGCAATCATTGGGTCTTTCCAATTATCACGAGATACACGAGAACAAGAGTGCACTAGAACAAGAGAACACGAGTGCACACAAGAACATGAGTACACTAGATACTTGAATCATGATTCTGTACAGTGAATATCTTGCCTTGATGCATTCCCCTGGTTCGGGGCTGCTTGGTGACCTAACGGTCCCGGATACTTGCAGGTTCAATCATGCACGGAACGACTACTTAGCAGTCTCCCGGGGTTTGGATGAAAATAAGACAACATTCAAGCAGACAAGCATGCGTTTCTAAGGAACATAAGCAGCACGTTTGCTCGGGCCCGAAGGTAAACCGAGCGATGAAACCGTTAGGGGACTTAGCATGCGAGGGTCTGAATATAAGCAGTATTTCAATTTCCATGTTCTAGCATAAGCAATACAGGTTGGGATTATTCCCTTAGTTAGGTGCGTTGGATTTATTAGCATGCAGGGGTGATTCACCTAGCGACTAGCATGAAAAATTTTAGATTTTATGTGTGCTGGCTAAGCAAAGACAAGTTCACCGTAGCCACCCACATTAGCGATGATTCGCCTCGGTAGAGCGATACGCCTGAGCGAGCCTCTGAAAGTCCAAGTTGATTTCCTGTAGGGACAAGTCTGGATATCTTTTGCTTCTCTTTTGAGGCAAAGCGGGTCGGGACAGTTGCACTTTTTGCCGTTTGAGTCGGCAGTCCGCTTGAGCGGAACGGGGTGTTACATCCTACCCAACTCAGAAAAAGTCTCGTCCTCGAGACTTACTGAGGACAAGCAGTAATCTAGGGTTGAGGCAATCCTAGACAAGTCGTTGCACTTGTTTATTTGGATATTCACTTGCACAAGCTTCGAAATCAGCATATCGCTTAGACTGGATCGTGCGCACTTTCGAAGGGCCCCTCTAGCGTGAACACGTCAACCAGCTTAGTGATAGCGAAGTCTTAGCACTCGAGTTTCACCTTTTCTTAAGTCTTGGATGGTGCACTAGTTCAAGGCGTCCCTCGAATAGATGCATTCAACCAAACTTAGAGTTAGTGAAATCGGACAAGCTACTAGCGATACTCTCAAGGGTCCGCACAGGTTGGCACAAAGGCCACTCGCAGCATACAACCAGACAAGCAATCATATCATTCAAAACGCATTTTGAAAGTATTTAGACTTATTGTTGAAACATCCCATTGAGACATTGAGAGAGAGCGTGCACCTAACCCACGAACGAGCTTTCGAAACAGAGATATCGAATCAAAGTCCAAAGGAGTAGAAGCCAGGCTCTGATACCACTATGTCACGCCCCGATCTCCCGCAGGCAAATCGGCCGTTCCCGCTAGGCGGAAATCACCCTCGCCAGCGCTCCCGTGGAACGATCGCTTGACCCATCCGGGCGTGATGCCGCACGAGCGTGAGCCACGCCCGTGCAAGGCTGGGATTCATTGGCTGGCGGTAAGAGTTCTAAGCCACAGAGTCGCACAGATTGTCCGAGTGCAGCGGAGTCATGAACGCATAGCGATTCGGTAACAAGTTCTCTGAGTTGACAAATATAGCGGAAGCATTAAAACACAAGTTGAAGTAAAGCAAGCTCTTTTATTGATATGAACAAGTGTTACAGGCGGCGTATAACCGAGATTACAAGTCGCTCAAGCCTCTCTCTCTGAAACAGTAAAAGCGTGCCAAGTGGCTACAACTGTGGAATGATTGTAGAGGCGATATTCAGGCGAGTTCGGACTATGTTCCAACATTATGTCTTGTATATGTGCTTCAGTTCCAGACGCACCGTTGCTTCGGAGTGACCACCACGCCTTAGCACGCACGTTGGAGGCATCCGCACAGAACGAGGTTCTCCCGCACCCTGCATACAAACTGGTGGATTATCAGTACATTGAATGCACTGGTGGGAAAGCTACTCGCCAGCTCGACAAATCCAAACACGTTATATAAGTTCCGTGTACCAACTATTAAGTTGTCTTTCTAGTTGCCTTAGGATCAGTTTCATGCAAATATTGAATAGCCTAGTTCATGTGGTAGAGCGCCGTGCAACATGAGAGAAAACACGGCGAGACTTACCAACTTACCATCTCCTTCCCTGTCCAAGGCAAACATTGAGGCAAACATTATTAATTCAAGCACGGCAAGTATAAGCATTCAGGGGCATAACATATGCAAACACGAGGGTCGTTTTAACATGATCGTTCAGGTGTTCAGTTGTTTCTTGATGCGATGCAATGACTCGCACGCGGGTAGCCGCTAAGCGAGGATGACTTATCTATATGAACACGAGTCGCTGGCAAAGCCATTTAGGACAATAGTCACTGGCGGTAATGGTATGCAGCGAAAGTACAAGGGGCGCCACATGCCATCCCGTCCAGCACAATGGACTATACAGTAGGGTTCAGTCACTGGAGAGAATGGTATGAAGCGAAAGAACAAGGAGCGCTACATGCCATCTCGTCCAGCACAATGGACTATACAATAACGTGAGTTCCATCCGGATCGGATCGGTCCCAGTACCCCGGTGACCGTCCGTGGAACTATACCTCGTTTCCTAGTTGTCCGCGACATGCAATCATTGGGTCTTTCCAATTATCATGAGATACACGAGAACAAGAGTGCACTAGAACAAGAGAACACGAGTGCACACAAGAACACGAGTACACGAGATACTTGAATCATGATTCTGTACAGTGAATATCTTGCCTTGATGCATTCCCCTGGTTTGGGGCTGCCTGGTGACCTAACGGTCCCGAATACTTGCAGGTTCAATCATGCACGGAACGACTACTTAGTAGTCTCCCGAGGTTTGGATGAAAACAAGGCAACATTCAAGCAGACAAGCATGCGTTTCTAAGGAACATAAGCAGCACGTTTGCTTGGGCCCGAAGGTAAACCGAGAGATAAAACCGTTAGGGGACTTAGCATGCGAGGGTCTGAATATAAGCAGTATTTCAATTTTCATGTTCTAGCATAAGCAATACAGGTTGGGATTATTCCCTTAGCTAGGTGCGTTGGATTTATTAGCATGCAGGGGTGATTCACCTAGCGACTAGCATGAAATTTTTTAGATTTTATGTGTGCTGGCTAAGCAAAGACAAGTTTACCGTAGCCACCCACCTTAGCGATGATTCGCCTCCGTAGAGCGATACGCCTGAGCGAGCCTCTGAAAGTCCAAATTGATTTCCTGTAGGGACAAGTCTGGATATCTTTTGCTTCTCTTTTGAGGCAAAGCGGGTCGGGACAGTTGCACTTTTTGCCGTTTGAGTCGGCAGTCCACTTGAGCGGAACGGGGTATTACATTAATTGTACAGGTTCAGTAAGATTATCCAATGTTTTACATGCTTCATCCTTTCCAGTCAGTCTCTTGTCCATTAGTTTTATAATCCTCCAACTTAAATGTATTGTTTCTTTTGATATTCCTAAGGTGATCTTCCAGGAGAAAGGGACAGGACGAAGACTTGGGACTGGCACTTGGCATGAGGGACTGTGGTACCTAGATCGAGAAGGACTGGACTCGGCATTGGTATCTATGGCAGAGAAGGTTGGCATGGAAGGACTACAGCAGAGGACTGAGGATACCTTGATACTCCATCATCGGAGGATGGGACATTCTTCCTTTGATACTCTAAGTAAGTTGTATCCAGAGATTTATGTAAAAATAAATAAAGAGAAATTAGTATGTGATGCGTGCGAGTTAGAAAAACTTACTAGGAGCTCATATGTTGGCACGGGTCATAGGAGCACTTTTGCTTTTGAGGTAGTACATTCTGATGTCTGGGGTCCATGTGCTACTAACACTATGAATGGTTATAAGTACTTTGTTTCTTTCATTGAGTGTGTCTCTCGTGTTACCTGGTTATATTTGATAAAAAATAAGAATAATGTACCTGCTTGTTTTCGGGATTTCCATAAGCATGTCCAGACTCAGTACAAAGCAGTTGTGAAGGTACTGAGGTCTGACAATGGAACGGAGTATACCAACAGGACGCTTGCAGAATACTTGTCAGCACACGGAATACAGCATTAGACCACCTGTGCATACACACCAGCACAAAATGGAGTTGTAGAAAGAAAAAATAGACACCTTCTGGAGGTCGCAAGAAGTATGATGATCGACATGAATGTCCCACAGAGTCTGTGGGGGCATGCAGTGTTGACAACAGCTCAACTCATCAACAGGATGCCCTCGAAGGTCCTCGGATGGAAGTCTCCATGTGAGGTATTATAAGGCAATAATAGTGGGATACTCCCACTGAAGGTGTTTGGGTGTGTGTGTTTTGTGAAAGACAACATGCCATCAGTTGGGAAACTTGACCCTAGAGCGGTCAAATGCATCTTTGTAGGCTACTCGGCGACCCAGAAGGGGTATGTGTGCTGGAGTCCAGTAGAGAAGAAGAAGTTTGTCAGTATGGATGTCCACTTTCGGGAGCATGTGCCATACTACCGCCAGGACGGAACTTCACACAACACGCCTAATACTGCCAGTATTAGGCGAGAGGGGGAGATGGAGAACTTGGTGGTAACCGATTTAGAAGTTTGGCATAGAGGCACGGAGAAGGGACAAGAAGGTGAAGGTGTTAGGCCTACGGCTCAGGGAGAGTTACTTACCTACAGCAGGAGAGAGAAGCAAACTGCAGGACCAGTACCGACAGTGCCAGTGCCAAGTTCCTTGCCTGCGTTCGTCCCAACTCCTGAGGCACCGACACCAACCCCCCTTTAGGTGATACCTCCTCCTTCACAAGATATCATTCCTCCTACTTCTACTCCTCCCACACCACTATCTGTACGGAGGACCACTCGCAGCAATGCAAAAAATCCTCCAAACAGATATGGTTGGGATATTGCTCAGTTTGTTTCTTATAACCATATCCCTTCTTCTCATGGAGCATTTATAGCATCTTTGGATAGTATTACTGTACCTAACAATTGGCAGGTTGCCAAGAACGATCCAAAGTGGAAAGCGGCAATGCACGAGGAGTTGGGAGCTCTGGAGAAGAACCACACTTGGGAGCTTGTGAGACTGCCAGAGGGGAAGAGAGCAGTTGGATGCAAGTGGGTCTTTACCGTGAAGCAGAACCCAGATGGACAGGTTGAGCGCTACAAAGCTCGACTAGTAGCCAAAGGATACAGTCAGACGTACGACATCGACTATGACGAGACCTTTGCACCAGTTGCAAAGATGAGCACTGTCAGGACTCTGATTTCTTTGGCAGCGAATGGTGGATGGAAGCTAAACCAACTGGATGTGAAGAATGCGTTTCTTCACGGAGATCTAGTGGAGGAGGTGTACATGGAAATACCACCAGGATTTAGCACCAATCAGACAGTAGGCAAGGTCTGCAGGTTGAAGAAGTCCCTCTATGGACTGAAGCAGTCTCCTCGAGCGTGGTTTGACAGATTCAGAAGGACGATGATAGGGATGGGATATCAGCAGATCAATGCTGATCATACTGTGTTCTTCCGTCGGAGTGGATGCCACATCACCATGCTTGCGGTGTATGTGGACGATATGATTATCACAGGAGATGATGAGCAGGAGATCGCCTAACTCAAAGGAAAGCTTGGCAAGGAATTCGAGGTGAAGGATCTCGACCTTCTTCGGTACTTCCTTGGGATTAAGATTGTTCGAGAAGCAGAGGGGATTGTTCTCTCTCAAAGGAAGTATGCACTGGACCTTCTCACAGAAACTGGGATGTTGGGGTGCAAACCTGCAGCGACACCAATAGATCAGAGGTTCAAGATTGATGCTGAGGCTGGAGAACCAGTTGATCGGGATAGATACCAGAGACTGGTTGGCAAGTTGATCTATTTGAGCCACACACGTCCTGATATCTGCTTTGCAGTAAGTGTGGTGAGCCGCTACATGCATGACCCACGGAAGGGTCATATGGATGCAGTGTACCAGATTCTGAGGTACTTGAAAGGTGCTCCCGGGAAGGGACTAATATTCAGGAAGAACAATCACGTGAGCATCGAGGGCTACTGTGATTCTGACTGGGATAGTTGTGCTGATGACAGGAGGTCTACCTCGGGATATTGCATATTTGTAGGAGGTAACTTGGTCTCCTGGAGGAGTAAGAAGCAGTATGTGGTGGCCAGATCGGCAGCTGAAGCAGAGTACAGAGCTATGACCTTGGGAGTTGCAGAGCTGCTATGGTTGAAGAATATGCTGGTGGAGCTGAAGCTGGATCAAGGAGCCAAGATGAAGTTGTGGTGTGACAATCAGTCAGCTATTAGTATCGCCAACAATCCAGTACAGCATGACAGGACCAAACACATCGAGATTGATAGATTCTTCATCAAAGAGAAGTTGGATAGTGGATTACTGGAGCTTGGCCATGTTTCAACCAGGGATCAAGTAGCAGATGGACTAACCAAGGAACTCGCCTCAGTGAGCATGATTAGAGGATGTGATAAGATGGGCTTAGTGAATATCTTTCACCCATCTTGAGGGGGAGTGTTGATATGGTATGTTGGGTGTCATATTTAAGGACATATTTGGAATGCCAGAATATGTCACAGGATATTCCATTATGAGATTATTGTCATAATGATTGAGATCATTGTATTAATGACTGTAAGGCTATATAATGCCAATGAGACAATCAATAAAATCATCAACTAATTTCAACAAATCTCATTTTAGATCTAATAGTGACATGATAGCATGCCAATATAAAACAACATGTAGATACAAAAGTAACCATCCATTGTTCGACTAGATCTTTAGATATTTACTATAACCTGGATTTCACAACCACAGACCTTAACTTGGTTCTTTTCAAGATTCCTCAAGGTATTCCCACCACTCTTTTCAACTCATAATTGCAGGCTTCTCTACTTAAGTAAGAGCATAATGAAAGCAAAAGCCAATTCGCACTTAAATTCCATCAACTTTCTAAGTTTTGATAAATTGCTAACATAAAGTATGGTTCAAGCAAAATTGCTATCATAAATATGAACTGTAGACCATAAGATTGTTAAAAAAAACACAGGAAATGGCCCTTTTTGTCCCTAACTTAAAGTAACCATCTTCATCATTTTTCATTCTCAAGCATTTTTCTAAACCATAATTTACAAATCCCAGTTAAAACCTTCCCTTTTCCCTTACCAAAACTTCAAATTTCTAATCCTGCATCTTGTTCGGATTTGACATTCTGGAGCATATTGCATACTTGTGAGGACAACTTGGGTTCACTTCTACAAGAGGTATGAAATTATTTATGACAAAATTCCTCAAATTTTTTATGTTACTGGGTATACGATGAACATGAGGTTATCTAGTCTCGTACACTATGTAAATAAATCCCTATTGGTCGATGGAAGTAGTTGTTTTTGTTAAGATTCCCCTTTTGTCGAAACTTTAATGTTTTTTTAGGATTTTCCTTTTTGTCAAAACCCTAGTTTATTTGCCAATGTTGACATGAATACGATATGTTAAACCCTAGCTTATTTGTCAAAATGCTGGCATGAGCAACCGTCTAATTTAGGCATAGGGTAAGAGTTAGGGTGGCGGTATTGAGTGGGTTAGAGTTGGAAAAGAGGGGAAATAAGTTAGGGATTAGCCAATTAGGGTTTCATCTTTCTCTTCCAAAGGGTAAATTTGTCATAATTTGATCATGTGCAGGTCACACGGAAATCTTTTGGATGGAAACTTGATAGACGGTATTAAGTCGTTAATAGTTCGTAGTTCATGGCAGCAAAGTGCTTAAAATAGCAATTTACCAAACTTTGCAGCATATGAAGCACAATAAATAAAGAAATTCATAGCAGAAAATTACCTTTAATTCCAGTAGACAATTGAGTGCTAAAAGTAATAGCAACTAGAAAACACTAAGAATTACCACAAGTTTGCATCTATGTATAACAGAACTTCAGAATTAACAATGACAACCAAGAGAAACAAGACTGCTTACTAGAGCGAAGTCGGGTAATAGGAATTTCCGGCAACTCGTGTCTTATGCAGAGCCATTCTCCAAGCTAGGCCATTAAATCTAAGCGAGATTTACTACCCACCATGTGAAAGAAGATGGCCATCCTCCACAAATATTGCATATAAAGAGATGATTAATGTATGAAGTATGAACACAGCCCGGCTAAAGTATCAAAGGCATGTTAAAAGTTTTTACTTCTTCAAAATTATATGAAGACATGAATAATGTATGAAGAATGAACATTCATCCTATTTTACCGTCTTTTTTTCTTTGATCACCTAATCATAACAGCTCCCTTGGACATGATCCTGCACCTCCAAACAGGTTCAATCTAACTCTAGGTGAGTAAATCCAACCCAAATATAAAGTGGTATTAGACCAAGCGCCAAACATTACAATTTGACAAGGGAATCCCTGCAGATTAGGCCATTGGTAGTTTGCTAGAGCAGTGGCTGGTTCCGCTTGCAATTAAACACAGATGTCACCCTGCTTAATAGGCTTATCACTATAATAACATAAGCTTAAACACCCTGAAGGTAAGTTGAACCAAGCTTGTGCTTTAGGCCTCAAGGTAGTAGGGTGTGGGTGTGGGTGTGGGTGTGGGTGGGGTGGGGTGGGGTGGGGTGGGGTGTGGGTGCTCAAGACTAAAATTATGGGTGCGTAGAAAGTAAGTTGAACCAAGCTTGCGGTTTAGGACTGAGACTTTGTGTTGTGGACTTGTGGTTTCTCGTAATTTGTATGAAAATGTTGAAATTTGTTGTGCATCACTGCATACAGAAGTTTAAGACTTCAACATCTCAAGGAAATGATATGTTCAAACTAGAAATATTTGTTAAGAATATCACTGATTTGACAAATAGGAAAAAACAAAAAACAGATATAGTGAGACATAACTAAAAATAAAGATAGGAAACCGAGAGAGAGAAAAGACTTACATGTTGGCATCCGGCATTGGAAGTCAGAAACCGGATATGGAGACGATATTTGATTGGTTAGGGCAAACACAAAAGAAAAGAGAATTAAGATGGCAAAAGGGAAGAGCTTCTTCAATATCAATATTAAATTAGTAGTAGTATCTGTAACTTTAAGCTAGTGGGCTTGGACCAGGTTCCAAATAAAAAAATAGTATGGGTTACGTCACATTTAAATTAAGGCGGATCGAGCCAGTTGCTTAAGGCATCAAGGCGATAGAGCATCCTAAATGCGCAGGTGGGAGCCTAAGGTGGCAAGGTGCTTCACCTAGGTGTTTGGGATATGCACAGACCTAGGCAACTATATTTAGGCGACAAGCTCCTGAGGTGCTAGCCTTGGCATGAGACGCGACCGTCTAAGGCTGCCTGAAGCATCTCGATCCGTCTTGACTTAAATGTGATACAATCTGACGTAATTTATTTTGAATTTGAAAATCTAGCAGAAGCCAAATAACAAGTTATTGATATTCTTATAACTTAACATAGATTATAATTTTGTAATATCGGCCGATCATCAATACGATACGACCGATACGGTTTAGCATGTCTCAATCTGATACTGAATGCTACCGAACTGACTAATACCGACATTGGGGTCTCTTTCCCAATCAATTCGACAAAGAAATTAAACAAAAAGACCAAACTGTTGGAAACGAAACGCGAAAATTGTTCCCCAAACCAGAGAATACCTGCGAGAGAACCGAGCAAAACGCACATACCAAAAAATACCAAACACAAATTACAGACACAGAGATTTTTACATGAAAAATCCAGATGAAAAAAATAGCGGGACGACCGGAGTCCAACCTGAAGAATCTCCACTAATGGAATAAAGATATTACACCCTATACAACCTTCTCACCGATCCAACACGGATCACCTCAACTCTTTGGAACAGAAAATAGATTTCAACCACGAATAAAAAAGACAATCAGAAATACCCCAAATTGATCTCCTTCTCCGAAACGGCCTCCAGTCCTTCTTTCTCCTCTCCAAAGTTGCAATGACACTCTTGCCACCTTTTTTCTCTCTCTTTGTTGTATATTGCATGAACCTTTTTATAAACCCTTACATGAATTAAGGTTTCCATATAAAAATCTATATATGGAAGCCAAAAATATTTATGAAAATCCAATTACATTCAATCATATATTTAATGAAAATTAAATCATAAATTAGCTTACCATAAATTGGAAATCCAATTATATTGAAAGTTAATATATGAAAGATCCAATCATAAATATATAATTAAAGTCAAAGATAAAAATCTAATATAATATTTGTTTATCATAAATGTTCTAATACACGGCGCTTGATGCACTTTCTGAGCTTTTCCGACACATGGATGGCACTCGTCGCACTCCGGGGTATTATCCACATAGGTTGGGAACCCCACCCACTCCAACGAATCTTTTCCTTCACAACTATGTGGAGGGGGTCGTTATCCCGACGATCCGCCTACAGTACTCAACTTTCTCCTTGGAAGAATCTTTGTGAACATGTCTGCTCCGTTGTCATCTGTATGAACCTTCTCAAGCGTCACTTCCTTCTTTTCCATAATATCCCGTATCCAATGATATCGGGTCTCAATGTGCTTGGATCGGCTATGAAATGTATGATTCTTTACAAGGTTAATAGCACTCTGACTATAGCAAAGCAAATGATACAGTTCTTACTTTAGCCAAATTTTCTGTAACAGCTTCTTCATCCACAAAAAATTCTTGCAAGCCTCTGTCGCCACAATGTACTCTGCCTCTGTCGTCGACAAGGCAACACACTTCTGCAACTGCGACTGCCACGATACTGCTCCACCAGCAAACATCATCACATAGCCCGAAGTCGATCGCCTCGTGTCTACATCTGCAGTCATATCAGAGTCGGTATACCCAACCAGCTTCGGCTCGTCACTACCAAAAGAAAGTCTCCAATCGGCAGTGCCCTAAAGATATCGTGGAATCCACTTGACCCCACTCCAATGTACCCTTCCAGGATTGGAAGTATACCTGCTAACTGTGCCAACTGCATGAGCGATGTCTAGCCTCGTACACACCATATCATACATAAGACTCCCCACAGCTGAGGCATATAGAACCCGCTCCATATCTTCCTTATCGTCCTCAATAGATGGATACTTCTTCTCAGTGAACTTAAAGTGAGCCACAAGGGGGTTACTCACTTTCTTCGACCCGTCCATCCCGAAATACTGAAGTACCCGATGAATGTACTTCTTTTGGGACAAGTGTAGCAGCTTGGACTATCTCTCTTGGCTGATCTTCATCCCAAGAATAGTCTTCGATGTGCCCAAATCCTTTATAGAGAAGGCCGCATCCAGTTGGTACTTCAACTCCGCTATCCTAGTGGCATTCCGACCCACCAGTAGCATATCATCAACATAGAGCAGTAAAATGATGAAATCATCCTTGACAAAGTACCTCACAAATACACAGTGGTCCGACGTCGTCCGTGCGTAACCATGCTCCCCCATAAATAACTCGAACTTTCTATACCACTGCCTCGGAGCCTACTTCAGACCATACAAGCTCTTCCTCAACTGGCAGACCAAGTGTGACTTGCTCTTCTCACAGAATTCCTCTGGCTGCTCCATGTATAACTTCTTCTCAGGATCACCGTGGAGGAATGCCGTCTTCACGTCCATTTGCTCGACCTCCAAGTCAAAACTGGCTGCCAATGTTAGCACCACCCGAATAGACGATAGCTTAACGATTGGCAAAAAGATCTCATCATAATCTATGCCTTTTTGTTGACCGTAGCCTTTAACTACCAGCCTCGCGTTGTATCGAGGGCGAGTAGCATCATATGTCTGCTTCACTCTTAACACCATCGATTCTTCAAAGCCTTCTTGTCCTTTGGCAACCGCACCAGATTATAAGTAAAGTTGGCCTCCAAGGAACTCATCTCCTCCTGCATGGTCTCCATCCACTCCTGCATGTATTCGTCTTCCATAGCCTCTGCGAAACTTTCGGGTTCTCCCCCGGTAGTCAGTAGCACATACCCGTCCGGTGAGTATCTCGTAGATGGTCGACGCTCTCTATCGCTCATCCTCAATGAAACCACTGGTGCTGGCTGTATACCAACAACCTCCTCATAAACTGCCTCATCGGTATGCTCATCCTCCTAAAGATCACTCTGACCACCATCAGCAGGCTGATGATCAAGGTTAGGAGCAACTTCATGTACTGGCTCCCCCATAACTGGATCCTCTGCGATGTCCTCCAAAAATTGCTCGAAGCAAAATGACTCTAACTCGGGCAATTCCTCAGCCTCAAAAGGCATCTCGGAATCCTGAGTGTTGGTCTTGGTCTGATCCTCGACGAATACCATATTCCTGCTTTTGTAGAGCTTTCTTTCCACTAGATCGTAGAGTCTATAGCCAAACCCATCCCGACCGTAACCGACAAAGATGCACCGTCTCGTCTTTGGCTCAAGTTTGGATCTCTCGTCCTTCGGTACATGCACGAAGGTCTTGCAACCAAACACTCGTAGGTGATTGTATGACGGCTCTTTGTCGTACCACACTTTGTCAGGCACATCACCCTGCAAAGGAGCACTAGAAGATAAATTAATAATATAAACAGATGTGTAAAGAGCCCCACCCCAATAGATGTCTGACAAGTTTGCTTCTAACAACAAACACAGTACCCTCTCCATCAGCGTCATGTTCATCTACTCCGCTACACCATTGAGCTGAGGTATCTTTGGTGGAGTCTTTTGGTGTCGTATCCCTTGCTCTCTGCAGTATGCATCAAAGGGACCGATATATTTGCCGCCATTGTCCGACCGAACACATAGCAACTTCTTGTCCGTTTTTCTTTCAATTGAGGCCTGAAACTCCTTGAAAGTGGGAAGCACATGATCCTTGGCCTTTAAGGTTTGTATCCCTCAAAGTATCTCGAAGCCCCTCCAAGACAAATTTTTGACGATCCACCTCTTGTCGAATACCCCTCGAGCCTCCATCCGGTGTCAGTGGTCTGCATGTACACCTCAGCAGCGTGAACCTGTACATGCCACAACACAAATCTCCTCGAGCCAGCTGCTGGGAACCCTTCGTAAGCATCCAATCTTTGTCCCCAAACAAACTGCGACAGCTATAATCCGCCAACCTCCCTACCGAAACCAAATTATAGCGCAAACTCGGTTCATGTCGCTCATCCTTGAGAACGAGCTTCTCACGAAGCTCCATTGTCAAGTGCACATCACCGATGCCTACAACTGCAGCCGTCCCCTTGTTGTCCATCTTCACACGTCCAAACCTGCCACCGTGGTATGACGTGAAGATCCTCCTATATAGAATGGCGTGATACGATGCCTCCGCATCCATGACCTAGTCGTCATCATGACACATGCCACAAGGTTCCTCTGTGTCGGTTGCTGCGATGATGAGATCTTCCATAGCCGTGAGATCCTCCTAATTATCATTGCCTTTGCCCTTCTCAGCTTTGAGCTTCATGCAGTTCCTCTTGATATGACCCATTTTGCCACAGTGATAGCAGCCCTCCTTGCGGTCCACAGTCGCAAAATTTTGAGAACTCCCTCATGTCCTCGCCTGTGACTTGGGTCTTCCCTTCTCGTAGGAAGCCACCAGAGCAGACTCCTGCGATGATTCCATTTGCTTACGTCGGATCTCCTCGTTTAACAAGCTGCTTTTGACTGGCTCCATCGTGACAACTCCATTAGGAGCGGAGTTGCTCACCGACACCACCAACGCCTCCCAGCTTTCCGGCAGAGAACTCAAAAGTAGAAGGGCCTGAAGCTCATCCTCAATCACCATCTTCATCGCAGACAGCTGATTGATGATGCCCTGAATCTCGTTCAGATGTTATGCCACCGATGCACCCTCCGTGTATTTCGAGTTGACGAGTTGGCGAATCAGAAACGCCTTGTTGCCAGTCGTCTTCCTTTCGTACAACGAATGCAGCTTCTTCCACAATGCCTTTGCAGAATTCTCCATGGACACGTGGTGAAACACCGAGTCGTTCAGTCATTGGAGGATGAATCCAACAGCCTTCTGATCTAGTCGTTTCCAGTCATCAGCACCTTTATCCGTCGGCTTTGCGCTGTCGCCCTCCAACGGACCATGCAAATCCTTGCACCAGAGTAGATCCTCCATCATTGGCTTCCAAATCGTCCATTTTTTTCCTGTGAGGGTGATCATACGAGTGTTCATCTGCTCCGTATACATAGTTGCACCTTCCCTCTCGAGAAGAACCTGGCTCTGATACCACGTGTTGGGAACATGTGCGCTCCGATACCACGTGTTGGACGCGTCACAAAAGCGTTTTGCCAACCCACCTGAGATGGCCAAACCAATCTATGAACACCAAGCACAAATGAAGACAAGTATATGGCGGAGATTACGTCACCTGGACAAATTCTAACCTTTATAACTCAGATAAAATTACAAGATTGCAAAAACTAATGTTGAAACTCTTTGCCCTAATAGGTTCAACCCCCTCACCACACTCAAGAAGAAAAGCAGAAGATTACAATTGAAACCACTCATCAACCCGTAGCAATCTCCCTAACCGAAGTTGATGACTCCTCGATTAGATCTCCTTCTTCCTTCTGTCTTGGATGACGAAGTCCTAAGAGCAAAGCACGGACTTTCTCTTTGATTTTTCTGTGGACGAGCACTCCGAACTTGTGCTTCTACTTAGTGCCTCCACCCTCTTCCCTATTTATAGGACGAGAAACCTATTTTAGGATTAGAAAAATCTTAAAAATAGTCAACCATAAGATCCAGCCGTCCACTAGTATCCAACGGTCCAAAATATAACATAAAAATTTTAAAATCCGAGCAGTCGCCGCCGGCATCAAACTCGGACCGAGTTCGATTCTAAGGTTCTGGAACACCACATCGAGTTCGGCCCGAACTCGACTAGGGACCTAGTTCGGACCGAACTCCGTCTCCTTTAGCAGACTTGATTCCCAAGAGAAGCGTAGTGGTTGCTGTTGTTCTGTTTCTCCTCGTCGGAGTCTTAGTCTTCGACGATGTTGCGATCGGAGTCGGGATGGGGGGAATTGAGGATGGGAGTAGCGACGGAGAGGGGGTTTGTGGTGGGGATGCCCTAGATTTTCGAATTGGTCGGAGGAAGAAGAGCGAAAGCGTTGGTGGTAATTGTCAAAGTTGTTGGATTGGGCTGGGTGGGACTATGAGCCCTTTCTATTTGCCATAGCAGATCTGGATCTGCTTAAACTGTTTAATAGTCAGCAGATTTTCAAGACTTTAATTAATTACTTGGCTAATTTGAAACTAAATATCCTGAATTTTCAAAAACAAAAAAACAAAAAATCAAGTTTTAACCAGTTTTTTCCAAGTAGTTACTCTGAACTTTCTATATTAGCAATTAATATCCTGAATCATTGGATCATTAATGTAAGATATTATCTTCCGTTAGTTGACATTTATATTTACAAATTATCAAAAGGGAACCAAAATGTGAATGTCAATGAATAATCTATGAAAACGTCCATTGAATGGACAGTGCGTTTTATATTATCGCGAAGTGATAAGATGAGGTTGTGGATTCAAATCTTACTATACTAACAAGTATAAGAATATTCAAACACACAAGCTCCTTTTAATTTTACTAATTCACAAGCTAATGATAAATATTCATGTATTTTGATGTTATATATATATATATATATATATATATATATATATATATATATATATATATATATATATATATATATATATGAAAAAGTAAAAAAAATGAAAACTTCCATCCTGCGTTTTATAAAAATGTCCATACAAAGGATATTTTTCACTGAAAACGCATGCAAAGAACATTTTCTTGACAAAAAACGTCGAACGTTTCTCTAAAAACAATTTAAACCACAGTAAAATTAGTTTCTTAAACTAACATATTTTCATTGGAAACCTACCAATGAAAGGACGTATTTTATCATTTTCATTCAACTCGTCCTTCCGGATGTTTTAATGCTCTTATTATAATTTTGCCAAAGTTTATTATGCGAGTCCAATTTCAGTTACTTTTGAACATATTTTCATTGGAAACCTACCAATGAAAGAACATATTTTATCATTTTCATTCAACTCGTCCTTCCGGATGTTTTAATGCTCTTATTATAATTTTGCGAAAGTTTATTATGTGAGTCCAATTCCAGTTACATTTGATGATTTGAGTAAAATTATGTTATATTTATTTTCATTATATCTTTTTAGGACTATTTTGCTCTATAATTACTTTTTTTTAAATAAAAAAAAGGTCAAAAAAAATGTAAAATAAATTCTAGCCTTATCATTAAATTGGCCTAGGTCAAAGTATTATTTCCAGGATTATTTTGTTTTGTTTTATGATTTATTAAAGGAATATTGTTATCATTTTACAATTATACTTACACTTGTTAATGGTCCAATAATTTAGGATATTTTGTTGCTATGTAAAATAAGTTGGGACAAAAACGTGAAAGTTCATAGTATTAGCTGTAAATAAATCTGATTATAATTAACAAGAACGATTGTTTAAGGTTTTAAATATAAAGTAAAAGGGAGGGGCTTTAAATATAAAACAGAAGGGGGCATACCATAAAGGGGACAGATAACATGCTTATTTAAAGTTGGAGGGGGTTTAAAAAAAATATTCCGAAAAAATAATGGCTCCCGGCCTCCCACATCGAAGTTTAAGGTTCATCGGGGGCTTTGCTCACCACATTCAGCTAGTAGTCATCGTCAATCCACAATGGTCGACCTTGAGGGAATGCACAAACTTAAAAACGAAAAGTTCCTAGTCAACTCCGTAACATTTCCAGACAAGTCTGGTAAAACTGTAAACTCTACAATTCCTATAGCTTAAGAAAGGTACTTCTCATAGAATGCAGAATCATAACTTTGACGCGTGTAGCTCTTAAAAATGGATGCTTTTTTTCATACAAGTCGTACCTATAACAAATAGCGAGGATATAAATCCATAACAAGTAGCCAGTGGTGTGCATATTTAATGATGGGGATAGATTCCCCTGACTTTCCATAATGAAGATAAGGACACAAAACCCAGTTACAAAAAGGAACATTATGAAACTTAATGAAGGGGACACATAACAAGTATTCTCGGTGGTGAGGGAAATTCTTGAACTGTTAAACTATTTACAGAGACTTGCCAAGATGCACATGAGCTGTCCAACATAATTGTACCAACTGCATTCACCAGCATACAACAACAACAACAACGACGACGACGACGACAACAACAACAAGGCCTCCATCACCAGCACAATCTTACACCAATAGAACCAAATAACAATTAAGCAAAAGATAAAGAACATTTACTGAATACAACTAAGCATAAAAACGTCAGGCGGACGAAATGAGACACTCTGGCTCCATCGAATGCGAAAAGTCACTCGACTCAAGCAAATGGACTCATCTGGAGAGGCTTGCCTAAGACTTTCAGAGCAGAGAAAATTATGGGAAAGTTCCTCTTTATGCACTTCATTTCTGCCGGGTGTTGTATGACCTGCAGTTGGGACACTTCTGACCGACCACATGAAACTGGACATCCGAGTGCGCTCCACAGTCATTGCAAAGGATGCGTACCTGCAGGTATTCATCAGGAAAACGTGATTCCAAAGGGCAAAAGGAATTTCGATCTAAGCTATCTACTTAATTCTCAAACCAAGTCCAGTACAAGCAACAAGACACAAGAGTAAGAAGTTTGATGGAGACATCAATGTGACATCAGACGGTAGTAAACTAATTATCCAGAAATGCAGAACCAGAAAGTCTACTAGGACCAGCATAAAAACTGTAACCACCCTGGCTTAAACCCCAGTTATGTGGCCAAGGAAACTATCACAAGTGTATGCGCCACGATAAAGAACTATTATGTGGCCCAGGAGACTATTACAAGTGTAAGATTGTTGAAGTACCTACCACTAAACTCTGTAGAGTGCTGGTAAGGGATGGGGGTTGTATATCATATTTTCAACAGGCCTCTGCATGTCGAGATCCCATTTTATGGGTTGAGAGCCGGTTTCATGCAATGGGATAAAATTCACTTAACATGTGTGCCAGAGAGAATGAACATGGGTTGCTTTGATATGTTAAGGGATAGATCATAAATTTACATTATTCAACCAGTGTCATTGGATTATCACTTTGGCCAACCACCCATGGATTCAAGGTCATGCGTGCAAGGTAGGTACCACATGTAGTGGGTTGCTCGGGAAAATAAAATTCCAGTGTTGCAAATAGTATAGACAAATGAAATCAATTAGAAGCAAGGAAGAATATGTATTACCAACTTATTTTGGAGTTGGAAAATAAAAATTCTGGAAGATGAAACCATATGTTACTGACGAATTCAGCCTTTTATGAAAATAGTATAGACAAATGCAAACAAGTACTGGAAGATGAAACCATATGTTACTGATGAACAAGGAAGAATATGTAGTCAACATATTCTGGTCAAGAAACAAGGGGAGATGAAACCATATGTTACTGACGAAAAAATATTGACAAAAAGTATATCTATGTATGTAACCAGTCTTGTAAAGATTCTGGTCTCTTACAAATTTCTTGGTGGTCAACATCCACAACTTAGAAGCATTCACATTTTACGATCAAAACAATAGCAAAATCTGGACATATACAAGCTTGCAATACATGTGTTATCAAATAAAATTCAGCCTTTTATGAATCACTATGTAAAACTTAAAAACAATGAACTCAAACATAACTATGAGACTAAAGAATGAAACTAACCATTTTATTAGAATAAAGTTCAGGCATTGGTGTAGCAGCAATCTCCTTGTCCAGTTTCTCCCAAACTTTTGACATGTCGCACACAGACTTCGAGCAAAGAGGACATGCATACCTGAAACAAATTCTGTTCTTCAGCTAAACGTTTCCTAAACCAGCAGAGAAGGCAGTGGAAAATATGTGAAAAGATTAAGGTGTCATAAGAACATGAACTTACCGAAAGTGATGTTGCATTTCCTTCAAACAGTTGACATGAATGGTGTGTCCACATGGCAAGACAGTAATGTCAGTTGTTGACTCAAACAAGTACTGGAAGATGAAACCATATGTTACTGATGAACAAGGAAGAATATGTAGTCCAATTTACAGACAAATGAAATCACTCCCCTTGTTACTTTGCGGTTGGAAAGTAAAAAAATGAAAAAACAGATTCTTACCTCAAAGCATACAGGACAATCATGGTGCATGGCTCCTTCAACGCACAAATGACTGTCCTTCAGTGTAATCGAGTAACAACATCCTTCGAATAGAGAAGAAACAAAAACAAGGTTCAGCAACTCGACCAACAAAAGGAAGTAATGGAGTATTGTGCATAGAAAAAACATAGTATTTATTGAAGTCCCTGCCACTGCCCCAAAAGTTCAAAGTTTTGATGAGGGTTAAATATTTATATTAGTCCAGCATGCCTCCGCATGTCGAAAGCCCATTTCGGGCTGAATGCTGGACCAGCACAATGGAATTTCTTTTTTTTATATATATTACAAAATCCACTTAAAATGTGCTCCAAAGAGATTTGAACCTAGGTTTGCTGATACCATGTTTAAGTCCCTGCACCAAACCTTTGGAGTTTTGATACAGCACCAAAGCCTTTATCCCAAACTTTTTGTCCATTCAACACGGTTAAGGTCATATCTTCTATGACACTAACAAAACCCATATTCTTCTTTAGAACTTCAATCCATGTTTGTTTAGGCCTACCTCTAATTCTAGTGGCTCCTTTAACTGCTATCTCATCACTCATTACTGCAACATTTACGGTGTACCATATATCCAAACATTATATTATTCCAATGCTATTTATATTCCTCCAGAGTTTTGATGAGAATTAAAATATTTACATTACTCAATGGCGAATAACCTATTCTCTCACCATACAGTGAGCAACCTCAGTACCAGATGTACATGCTATAACTTGGTTTGGTGTAAAATAGATGAAGAAAATTCATATACTACAAGTTATAGAAATTTTGTTTTAAAAGAAGCATGACATGTAACGCGGAATCAGCCAAGAGCAAAACAGGTACAGAAAGGAGGTAAAACATGTATGGATAGGTCAACTTAAGAACTAAAAGTTGTGAATACAAACTAACTTGGTTTCTAGCGAAATGCAAGGTATATATCTCTATTTAGTATACTTAAGGTTACAAGATGATTACAACGCTTCCTAATTGGTGGTTTACAGATCAAAATACGAACTAGGCTAGCTACTTATTAGTTATTAAAGGTCAAAAATTGAACATGCCATAAAAAATAGTCGTCCAGATAGAAACCACTACTAAATTATAAGTAACGTGAAGCAAAAGGCATGATACAAAACTTGTATAAGATCAAGGCAGTACCACATTTGTAGCAGTGAAAGAAATTTTCCTGCCCACCAGTTCTGTCAAACAAGCAAGAGTTTATGTCACAACTTACATAAACAGTTTGTTCTAGAGTAAAAAAAAAGCTATAACATCTACAAAAGAAGTTGACATCAGAAGATAACTATCAAACCTGCAGATTCCACAGCCATTGCAATGGTATTGCTGCTTTGAGGTCTAAAAATTAGAAACACACGAGTTAGAAATGAAAAGTAAGAATTCAAGATTACTAGCTAAGAAATAAGAAAAGCAAAGTAGGAGAGTTAACTAACATCATCATCAAAAAATTTGCAAGTCTCACAATAGTACTTCCCCATAGAAACACCACAGTTGATGCATGCTTGTCTAACCTATTGTAGTCATGCAAAGGAAGAAAAGCAAGTGAGCAACCACATCTTCAGGAATACTAACAATAGATTAGAACTTTTTTGCTAGCAGTATAGGCTGGTCATAAATTATATTACCACAGATAGATGGTAGAATTTAAAATACAATAAAGCTTAACACTCACCTCTTGTTTGGTGCCACATAATGAGCATATGACCTGTAATCGAAATCACAAGTCAAACAAAAGAACCTGATGAATCTAAGAAAATAACAGCCAAATTGTTCTCAAGGCAGAGTTACTAACCAATTGTAATTCATGCCTTGGTAGGTCATGCCTATGAAGACTCTCAACATCCACGGAATTCTGTCCAGATTAACAGGCAAGTTATTTTATTTTATATCCAAACTTCGATTAAAACAAGTTAATAACTTATACCAGTAAGACAAAAAATGACATGTAATAATGAGTCTATAAGCATGATGAAGATGGAAGGCTGACGAGTGTTCCCAATGAATGAAGGAAAAACATACATTGCCAGCTCGCGAAAGTAAAAACAAAAAAACTAACACTCAACAAGAACTTCGTATATATATATATATATATATATATATATATACACGGTGTCATAAGTCAAAAGTGATATAGAAAATCGGGAAAATAAACAGATACCTAAAAGTTCAATGCATATACTTACATAGGTGAGGGTTTGAGAAGTTTGGAGGGTATGTTCCTTGGTTGTATGAGCGTAAAAAAACATCAGTTTCTTTTTCTATGTTTCATCTCCTTTTGGTTGTCATTTCATCTATCCGTTGTTAGAAAGGATCAAGTTTACTTCTTTCAAGTTCCACCATACATTCATCAACCTCTCTGATCTATCTTGGTGATTTTTATCTTATAGCATAACTCGGCACTTGTTACCTGCCACCTTTTTCCTAGTAAGGAAAAATAATTGGCTACAATTTGATACTGCTCTTAAAAGAATTTAATGTTCTTGTTCCTTTCTAAGACAAGTTCTGTTATTATGAAGTCGTACAACTATACGTCCCAGTCCCAGTCCCTTCGTCACTCCTAATTTGATGTCCTTATGTCCTTCACGCCCTCTCATCATAATCATTCCCAGTGTCGGACCCAGAATTTTTTTTTTGAGGGGAAGAAATATCTTTACTTGGAACTAACTTATAGAGTTTGTAAAGAGAAAAAGTTTTAAAAAAATAACTATAAATTTAAGCAGAATGTACGCAAAAAGAATTGAACTCAAAGAGTCCAAGGCCTTCGAAATGTAATCCCATTCATTTACCAACTGGCCAAACATTGTAAATTTTATTATAGAAAATTTAAGAAGTATCATGACAAACAAAAAACTATATAGCATGAAAATAAAAACTTAGCGAGGCAGGTAATTTTCCACATGAGAGATTAAAAAAGAAACAACTCTTATTGATAACTCAAAATAATAAAATCAACTTGTTTATTGCCTTCTACATAGCCTTATTATAGAAGGGTTTTGTTAACATGTACCCTAAGGGCATATGTTAACACATTGATAAGTGTGCATTTAACATTGGTATTTCCACCAGCACATTTATCAATGTATCTTTTACATTTATCAATACACATTTTAAGTAAAAGGTGCAGTAATAAATGTGCTGGTGAATGTACCAATGTAAAATGTACATTTATCAAGGTGTTATCGTGTGCTCTTAGGGCACATGTTAACAAAACCCTTCTAAGAAAAGACTAACTTAAACCCTACGAAAGAATCCTAAACAAACTAGAAAAAAAAACCACAATATACTAATATTCATCCAAAGTCGTCCAAAAATAGTCTCAACCGTCTCGAACCAGTATTTTTGTTTGGCCCAACCGGAATACCAGTTCAACTAGCATGTTTCTATGTCGTAGTGAGCACAAACCAAAATTCTGGTTTGGCATGATCAGAGGTCTTACGAACTTCCAGCCAGGCACCAGAATTCCAGTCCGAGCTCAAACCGTTCACATTAAACCCTCCACTTGTAGAGAACTCGACCACGAGTTCTTCATGCTATCGCATGGATAAATTGCATCCTCGTCTGCATGATAAGTGTAAAGGTCTGTAATGTTGAATGTTAACAAGATCCCAATCGAACTTGATAAGTCTACGACATAGTTGTTCTCATTAATCTTCAGCAACGCTTTGAAATGTGCAAATTTTTGCAACCGAAGCTTGTTGTATTGCCCAACCGACACCCCCTCCTTCCGAAGGTACACCATGATATCATCACCAACGTTGAAAAGTTTGCACTTACGGTGCTTGTTCATCGTTGTCCTATACAGTGTTCTAAATATCAGTCTAGACGGCCGCCGACCGAACCGTAAATCCCTTGTTTGGCAAATTTGTGCCTGTTTGGGCATGTGTTCGGCCTTATGCAGATGTTCGAATTTTAAGTTTTTTATGCTTAGTTGTATTGTAGATATGTTGTTTGGATTTTAAGATTGGATTTGAATTTAGAACATTAAATTTTCAAATTTGTAATATGGATTTCAAATTTCAAAATTTTAAAAATTAATAATTGTATTATTGATTTAGGACATGTTTGGATTTCAAATTTTAAAATTTCAAAAATTAATAATTGTATTATGGATTTAGGACATGTTTGGATTTCAAATTTGTATAATGGATTTCAAATTTCAAAACAAAAAAATAGTTCGGCGCTTAGGCGGCGCTAGGAGGCCCTCCGACGCACCAAATCCGCAAAGCAAATTTTAAAACACTGGTCTTGTCCATGCATTAGTCTTCTGCATTCGTTCCTGAACCTCCTTATGAATTCCTTAGATTTGATTCGCAAATACTTCGTTGTTGTACTCGAATTTTATTTGTGCCAAAGACTAAGTCCTACTGCTTCCGCTTCTATCCACATATACTCCTTATTAGTTACCCATTGTCCACTTGAACACTTCGGTTTAGTCGTCCGCCTCTGGATGAGCAGTGCTATTGAACTCCATTGATGACCCAAACATGCTCACATATAATCCTCCAAAACGTGCTCAAGAACTTTGTATCCCAGTCAAACGTTATGCTTTTGGTACCCATGTAGACGCACTACATCATAAAAGAACAATTTTGCACATGCACCAACCTCTTGCAAGGTATGAAGTAGACTATCTTCGAGAACCAATCAACTACCACGAATACTGAATCGAAGCCCCGCTGAATTCTCAGCAACCCCAAGATGAAGTCCATGCACAAGTTCTCCCAAATATTTTGTGGGACGGGTAGTGGTGTGTATAGACCTGTATTTCATGTCTTCCCATTAACAGTTTGGCAAACATAACATCATTGCAGAATCTTACCCATATCCCGTCTTAACTTGGACAATGATAGCGTAAGGAAACGACAGTCATGTCTTGTCTCGCCCCAAATGTGCTGGCAAGTTGCAATCATGGAGTTCAAAAATCAACTTCTCCCTCAAATATGTGTACGAAGAACACAAAGCCGATCCCCTTCATCAAATATCAGTCGTGGATGTGGAAGTTGTCGCCAGCCTCTTTTTGACGAAGATGCTCCTATACCTCAAAAAAGTTCTCGTCTTCCGTATAAAGCTCCTTAATATACACCAACCCGACCACCACTTCCTGGCAAAGCATGGCTAACAATGAAGCCCTCCTACTAAGTATGTCGTCACATGGTTGGAAGCTTTACACTTGTACACAAGCTTGTAAGAAAATTTTTGAAACTTTTATAGGAACGTGTTCCACCTTGCATGTATCTCGTTGTTAATATGCTTCTCAGTACTTAAATACTTAAGAGATTCATGGTAACAATAAAACACAAATTTCTTACCAAGTAATTCTCCTACTATTTGAGTGCATGCACCATCGGATAGAGCTTTTTGTCGTTGGTCGACCACTTTTTTCAACCATAGGTAAGCTTATCACTGAAGAACGCAACGGGTTGCTACTCTTGCGATAACACCTAATAATGTCCCTAACATCATACTCGACATCGAAGAGCTTGTCAAAATTGGGAAGAGCTTAGTGCCAACGTCGAGTGTGACACAATATGTTGCTTAGGCCATGTCAAGTTCGACGTTAGTGTCGTACAAAGCATCTCCTTGATCACAGCAAAACTTGCCGATGTCTCTTCTCCCCAATTAAACTTTTCCTTCTTCATGCACTCCGTAATAAGCTCTATGATGGTACTAAAATTTCGGATGAATGGTCGATAAAGTGTCCCTAACCCATGGAAACTTCCTACCTCTACTACAGTCTTCGATGCCAACCACCCTCGGATTGCACAAACCTTCTCTTTATCGACATGGATGCCATTCGCACCCATCATGAATCCGAGAAAAAGCAACTTTGACATCACGCTTCTTCAAATAGACGTAAAGTTGATTTTGCTTCAGCACATCCAAAACCCTCGAGTACTCCAACTGTTCCTCATTGTACTTATCGAAGATAAGTATGTCATCGAAGTAGACCACAACAAACTCAACAATGAAAGGTCGTAGTACTTGATTCATGAGTCGCATACAAGTACTCAATGCATTGGACAATCCAAATGGCATTATCACTCACTCGAACAATACATCTTGCATTTTAAACGTCGTGATCCACTCGCCCCTCAAACGGATGTGCATTTGATTGTAGCCCCTTAGAAGATCCATCTTAAAGAATATTTCATTCCCACTTGACTGATGTAGCATATTATATGGTCGCAATATAGAGAACATATATCCAACCATGATCTTGTTGATTGTAAGGCTGTCTACACACATTCACCAATTGTTGTCCTTCAATGTCGATAGTGTTGGAACCCACACCGACTCAATACTCTATGTGCCCATTTTGCAATAAGTTCTCTACCTTCTCGTAGAGAATCTTATTTTCCTACGAACTCATACAGTAATGTGACATGTTCAGCAAACTTGTCCCGAGAACGAGATCGACGCAATGTTGGATGTCGCACATAGGTAGTCGCCCTCCAGGAAGTTCTTTCGGAATAATATCGTGAAAATCGTCAACGACCGCTTGTACCTCTGCTTGAATCCCTCCTCCCTTCGTCGACTCTTCGGCCTCAATGTGGCCCTTCACCACCGCGACATACACCTCACGAGCCTCCTTGAAATCCGCTTTTGTTTTCTTCATAGAGACTATCAAAAAAATATAAGTATTCTCATCGTCTTGTAAAGATTCAATTTGGGTAGTTTTCTTTAAAGACGTACACTCTACCCCTTTAATCACCAGTTGATACGTGTTATCACGCCCGTCGTGCTTAGCGCTGACGTCGAACTACTATTGCCTTCCAAGCAATATATGACAGACGTCAAGCCTATCAATCACAACATTGTAGATCTCGTCTTTATAGGGCTATGAAAGAAAATGGAACTCTACACCACTCAGTTGCCCTGTTGCCCGGCACCTTCTAAACCCTCCTGAAGGAGTACGGTTCTGGATGTTTTCCAACGTCAATTATGTGTCTTTGACCATCTGCCGATTGATAATGTTTTCATGTTTGTCGTTGTCGACCACAACTCCAAACCGTCTACCATTGACGATACACCGGGTTCAGATGAAGTTGTTCTTTTACGAGGAATCTTCATGTTTTGGTGATAATATGATCTTCCGCCCAAAAAAGGGTTACTTCTTACTCCTCGAATTCGTCAGGGTCGCACTTGATATTATCTCCGCTTCCTTGTCGGAGGCTTGGTGATCAGCTTAAGTCACATACTTTCTCCGTGGACAATCACTCAAGCGGTGACCCGACTAATTAGACTTAAAACGTTTGCCAAGAACAGATTTTGCATACGGATTGTTGGGTCGAGTATTCGCCACAATAAATTTCTTCCCCACCTCTTTTCCGCTCTCCTTTTTATATGCTTTATCCATTGATTTATCTTGGACAACTCTACCGTCTTCGATTGCCACTTTAATCTGCCATCCGACTGGCATTTTTCTTATAGCAATCGTCTGTACACGTCAATGGTACAGATAGAAAAGATATTGCTCGTAGTCATCGAATAGGAAATGCACCTTTGGCTTCTTCTACATCTTCTACCATGAGGTGATGCGTCTCTTTCCTTCCCACCTACGCTCGTATTTTAATCTACCATAACAAGCTAAGATGTCCCTGGCTTCAATCAGCATGCCACCGACTTTTATCTCTTTGTCCGCCGTGGTCTCCATGTAGTCGAAGAATTGATTATCCTCCGAAAACTAATCCATAAACACTTAGAGATTGAGAATGAGATCGACATGAAAGATCGAACATCAACCTTCAACTTGAAATCATCTCCTCCCATACGAACCTTCCCCACGACCGTTATATTGATAAGCGTAGCCGTCGTCGAACTAATCTCAGTTGCCACAAAAATTGTTCCTCTATAGTTGTCATTGCAACCGCGTCCGTCGACGTCATTCCGACCGTCGTAATCTAATCAATCAGGCAGCCCGTCACCATCACAATGGTCATTACAACCCCGCCTGACAAGATTATCGAACTCCTCACTTGAGCTAAACGAATCTACACGAGCCATCCGTGGACGATTTACCCGCTTCGATGCTTCACCTTCACCATCTCCCGAGAGGTCGCGGGTGTTGCTTACCGGTAACGTCGTTTCCAGATCTCGAACCGGTTGCCTCAACGATTCCTGGTAGCATACCGCCTAATCAACCCGATGGACGCAAAGGCTCAGATCCTGTAGAGAGACTTCATTGCGAAGGACCGCCGCAAAGAGGCACTCGTCCCCAGCCCTTCGTTAGAAAGATAGGGGTCATCATCGCCGACGTTGATACTAGACATGTCTCACGACACGTGACATGTTAAGGCTCTAATACCACTTGACGAAGAATGAAAATGTCGATGGTTGAAACCAACGACCCAAGATAGAAGGACCAGCAACTTCCCATGCAAGAGAATTAAAAGATAACTCTGATTGATAACTCAAAATAATAACAATCAACTGATTTAATGTCTTCTACATAACCTTATTTACAAGAAAACCCTAACCTAAACCCTAAGAAATGATCCTAAATAAACTAGGAAAATAATTACGAAAATATACTAAAAGATTCAGCCATCGACATTTTTCATCATAGTTTTGTGTGAAAATCGTCCAAAAATAGGCCCAATCGCCTCGAACAGGGATTCCGGTGTGGCCCAACCGGAATACTAATCTTTCCGGCATAGTTTTGTGCAGTAGTAAGCACAAACCGGAATTCCGATTTGGCCTTTGAGGGACCATAATTTCGGTTTGCACCCAAAAGTCCGCATCAAACATTAGGACTCACTTTCAATCAAGCCAGCAAAAAAAATGTAAAAAAGAGAGAAGGGAATAGATATTGTCTAACACAACAATAGCTCATGCCGAAAATCGACACGATATATGGCGCCGATAAGACTTCTTGATCCAAAAGCATGTAGACATAAATACTATTTATTGGGGGTATGCGTTCAACAATGTTGAATACTATTGCATTCAAAACTAGAGAAAACACCATAAATTATACATAAAGCTATCCTAAAGGTATCAAATATTGTTATAGTTTTCTATGTTCTGTTATTATTTTTTAGCTTTATGAAACCGGAAAGTCCGAAACTCCAAACCGAAAATGACACAATCGCTGAAATTGATACTCATAAGGATGTCAGATGACGATTCCAACAAACTGCCAATATGAAACTTGTTTTGAAGGACACCCAAGCTACCCTTGCTTAATTGGCGGTGCTCCAAAATGGTATAGATATAGCACCTCACTTACAGGTTGCTCTAGCAAATATCTCCAACTTAACATTGCAGCAGGGTGAATTTGATGCAATGTGTGATTATTAATGGTGCCTCTATATGTATTATACAAGGATTCATCTCACAAAGATTGAAATGACTTTTACTTGTCGCCTACCTAAGAGAACCTTCTTTCAGGCTTCGCACCAATAATGAAAATATAAGACACTAAATAGAGTATTAGTGGAGTTTAGGCAAGACTCTCATGCCTATAATTTCCTTGGCCTAGAGATTAGATTTTAGGCATACAGCCAGTACTATAATTTTCACCGATCTATCAGTAAAGTCAATTCAATTTAGAGTCGTATTCCATAGTATCCCCTCATGCAGATGGAAGACATGTTAGATCGTAATGACAAAGGCGACTACGAGGTTGGTGTGATATTTCTATTCAAGGTAATAACAACAAGCCATATATTTTCATAATACACACTGTCAATTCTTTGTCATTAGTAATTCATAAATAATTTGTAGAATTTTTTACTTTTTACTTTATCACAACAAGATGTTACATTGTAGATAACCATTTCATATATAAATATGTCCAGATATCTCAACAAGTTATCAACAGATCATAAAGATGTAATAAGCATCATCTCACAAATTGAAATACAGAATCCTGTACTGAAGCTAATTTTATAAAAAGAATTTAAGAATGACAAATCAAGCCAGACGAATTCGTTAGTCTGCAGCATTTTAGCTGCATAGTTTATCATTATGCAACATGGTTCTTTAGGGGCAACATCTAAGCAGTGGCCTAAATGGAAAGTAGGCAGACTAGGTCTACCACAAGGACGCAGCATGAAGAGACACAAGTAAGGTTCGTTATCGGTAATGGAATCGGTACAGGACCCTTCCAAAATCAGGATCGGCGGTATCACCAATATCAGCGATTTTGGATTAGTATCGGATTTTTTGTTATCAGAAAAACAAATATTAATAATAAATTATTAAAAGTTTTTTTTTTAAAATTTAGGCATAATTTTAGTTTTTTTTGTGTTGTTTCTTTATAGTTTTTGAAATTGAATCATACAGAGAAAAGAACAATGTCGGCCGCATTGTATCATACAGACAAAAGAACAAGATATTGTATAGAAAGAAAAGTGTTCCTAACCATACCAATAAAGAAGATGGACTGACCTTTGCCTCATTATGACAATGTCGACAATCAAATATCTCATTGCAACAGGGAGCCCGAATGCGACACCTTCGTCGGTAATGTGAACATCTGTTAAGAAAGGAGCATAAATACAAGTTTAATCCCAACTACCTGAAGTCATGGAGTCAGTATAGCTAAACCTAGCAAGCTCCATCAAGCAATGAGAATCAGATAGAATTATCATCAATTTATACTTCAAGCCCTACAATTAAAATAGGCTAATTCATTCTCGAGCTCATGACAATCAGCATCATGTTTATCAAAGAGATCAGAAATTGGATGCCACACGAAAGAATAAAAGATGAAGTGAGCATACCCATACTGAAGATGTCCTTTTTCAAGTCTCTCGCTAACACTAGCACCCGAAGCATTTCTCTTGTCTCCATTGGAAGCAGATGTACAGTCTCCACTAATTGAGTCAATGGAGTTAGAGCATGAGGTGGTAACAACAACATCTTGATGAATTATCCCAATTTGTTTCGCTTGTTTTCCACCGTCAAGTGACTCAGGATGATTGGACATGGCCCCCATTTCGAAATCCCTCCGGTGAGGTATCTATTCAAAGAAACTACAAGAGAACCTGCATATATGAAGATATTTAGCCGAACAGCTCCGAGCTAGAAAAGCATTTAAGAGCTCGATCAAATCAGGGCAAACACTGTATCATTATTGCTGATATCTTCTAAACTGCTGTAGACCAATTCTTATCAGCAACAGCAAGCACAAAACCAAGCATGTCGAACAGCTCCAATCTGCTGTAGACCAATTCATCAGAAAAGGCACAGCTACAATAACTCCAGATGATAAGATAATTATGCTGCACTTTGGAACTTATGCATCTCCAACTATAAAGTAGCCACTCATCGCTCGAAGCAGCCAAAAACCAAAAACGGACAAAAGGTGAACACCAGCAACCTGACCTCCACAGTTTCTGGTAAAAGCAATACACCACAGCATCAAATAGGAAGGAACAAAAGCAAGAGGTGGAAGAGAAAGGGTGTGGAGATTTGAAGTGATCAATGTTTTTACAGGTCCTTATATAATGGTCAAGCCTACCTTAGCATGACACCTGCCCTTCATCTTTGACAAAGCATCCAGAGTCCAGAATGTCAAAACTGTATCTTTGGTTTGCACGCAAGAAATTTGTCCACTTATCCAACTAAAAGGTTCATTTCAATGCTTGCCACCTTTTTACTTCTACATTACCTGAGTAATGGTTGATACGTGGTGACCCAGATAATTACCTAAAATATACCTAGTTGACAAATCTTCTTGATTATCCATATAATCACCAAATTATGCCAGATAAACCTGCATAAAAGTTTCCTAATCTACTCCTGTTGCAGAGTCCTGCTAATCAACTGATGACAAGATAAGAGATGTTCAACTTTTGCTCTCAGTAGTTTAGAATAGTTGGAAAAAGAAATGGTCGTTTTCTTGTTCATGGAAATGATAGTACTGTAGAAGTATGTCCACGAGAAATCATGAATAAGGTTCAACAAGTTCCACGTAAGATCCAGTATTGAAAGAAGACCCTCAAATGATTTTACAGTTGCTCAAGGAATTGATTATCTTTCTAGTCAGAAGCAAATATTAAGTTAGCAGTGCCCATGGTGTATTTTTCCAACAGAAGCAGTATCTATTAAATATAAAATTTGACAACTAATAAGTCATGTGGTTCTAGTTTGACGAACATGACAAATAATATATAATGATGAGCAAAAATTGCTCAACTTCAAATAGTAAAGAGGAAAAAAAACGTCTAAACTCTCCATCATCTTGAGGAAAGTGTTTAAACAAATGTCTGCTAAATCTGAAGAAATTCTTTCACTTTGCAAGAATATAAATGTCATTTCTATGACAGCCAAGTGTGTATATATATATATATATATATATATATATATATATATATATATATATATATCGAAGAAGGTAAGTATTATTCTGGCCCAAAGGCCTGCAGCTCAGTCCAAAGGCCTACAACAAATCCCAGCCAGAAGGCCTACAAACCCAGTCAGAAAGCTACATCCCGACCCGAAGGCTCCGCACCAGCACCGCAACCGCACCCTCCTCGCATAATTCCTCCACAAGGGAATTAATGCGCTTCCCCCGTTGCTCGAACCTGCAACCTCTGGTAGGGGTATGCCTCACTCTAACCACTTGAGCTAGAGGTCCTTTATATATATATATATATATATATATATATGTGCTAGCACGTTTTATATAAAATACAAAGATTGCATCTGTTTATCCAATGTCTTCTTTAGAGGATCTGATGGTAATTTAAACTGATCAACCAAGTCTCGGACATATTAACTAATGCTAATACAATCTGTATGAACGGGACATTTCCAAACCTCGAGAAAACGAGTAACAATAGCAATGATTGTAAAAGAGAAATAATATGCATGCCTTGATCTTTCTCCCATCAAATACGAATTATATTGTAGTTTGTCAAATTGCATGATTACATCATCCTCCACATTTCCTAACTTGAATTTAGTGATCACCATGTTCTTGACCCAGCAATAGTATAATCATGCCCAATTATCTAGATAAATATCCCATGAGTGAGAGACATAAGCACTTCTTTTCTACCTTAACAAGTGCATATGTGTCGTACTACCTCAATATGCATGATCACATACCCAAGCATTTTGTTGCCTTCTAAGGTATGATTCTAAATGATACAAATGAACTATAACTCATGACTACCACATCCTCAAAAAAAGCCCAACTATTACAACCCACATCCCGTAAATGTTGTGATGAGATCATAAGACGAGGATAGACAATTTGAAATGGGTATTATCCAATATCCAATATCAAACTTTCAGCATGGTATGACAGAAATTTTATTAGGCAACAGCCATACCTTGCATAAGTACCCAATGTGTACTTTCTGGAGAAGGAAAAGACAAACGAGCATGTCAAAAACATTTTCAAGAAAAAAAACATTCATTAGGAAAGGCAGACACCCAAAAAATGATGGTCAGTGTCACATCATGTCGGGTGCGACATGGACACTCCAAACTACACTAGGACACGCAATAGTTGGTGATATATACATGCATGTCATAGTGTCGGTGTCATAGTGGTCTCCTTGCAATATAGCCATGCACGTATGACTAACGTAAGAAACCCCATGGGAACCACTCTAAGGCAGTTCCAACATACTCAACTGCTATAACTCAGCCTAAACCATAATGCTCTGGATTTGCTTTTTGCCACTCCTCTCATATCTGCACTTTTACATGTATATATGGACACAAATTTTGTATATATAACCATCTTTTGGTGCCAAGAAAAACTAAAATTACATGTTCCGATAAAATTTTGCCTCTGTGTCCCTTCTTGATAAATTAAACACGTCAAATTTACGAAACTTTTAATTAACTGGATCAGAATACAAGATATTTAGATGTTGTACCATACAGGTGCAACCAACATGCATGCTATGCCAACTGATAACACAAAACCCCCAAAAGAGGTGTTGTGTCTGAGCCAGACACAGGACACTCCAAAATACAACAAATCACATGAAAACTATGTATTGCCATTGCAATACACGTGACAACGGTAAGGAAATGCGCAATAAACACTTAGCAGTTACTTGCAAACTGAATGGAGAAAGAAGTTGGCCTTTTTTAGACAGGATGCCGACAGACAAGGCACATGCCACGGAATAAGCATATGTCAGAAATGAAGGTAGACGTGCTATAAAATGGGAACAAAACATAACGAGGAGATCAATCAAAAGTTAGTTCAAACAAACACAATCTCATCATACTACATAGTCGAACAATCAAAACTTATTCAAGCACCTAGAATAGAAGAGTTGGCTTGTCAATTCAGCATGATATCATTCATATCACAAGAATTTGCTGCACATCAAGAATTTAGTACGAGTAAATTAGCGCCACTACTAAAGAATTTCAAGAACAATAACCTATATTAAATCACACAGCATAGTCGACAATCACCTAGATTGATGGATTTCCCTAAAATCAAACAGTAATCATAATTTCCCTAAACTAAAATTATTCCATAGTCTACGAATTTAACTACTATATACTCCAAAATTGTGAAGAAAATTCCCAATCTACTAATTTGTAACAAGTAATTACCTAAATTCTGCGGAAATATAAGGGGAAAAAACGACGATCGAAGTAAAAAATAAACAGATCAAAACTGCAGACCGAACAAACTTTTTTATTACGGCGATACTTCTTGATCGATTGTTCAAATTGCAGATCCGAGAATGATCAGAAAGAGGAATCGATCGATAATCGCTTGATTTTCCCCAAATTGAAATTATTAATAAAATGATGGATAGAGAGGAAGAGAAAAATAAATATATAGAGGAAGCGTGAAAGTGAAGGAACACGAATTCGAGAGAGTTCGGAAATAAATAATTTTTGTGAAAGAAACAGACTTTTTTTGTTCTTTTGTGGAAGTGAAGTTTGGAATTACGCAGGAAATAGTTTGTTGGAATTACGCTCGTGCCAGCTGTACATTATATGTGCCAGCTGTATAATGGATGATGCGATGCGAAATAGAGACAGGTGGAAATCAACGGTTGTTGACGTTTGACAGCAAGTTCGGATTTTGCGAGGTTATCCCGGTCACGTGTATTTCACGTGCAAAGATCCTATATTTAATCTCCTGGATGTCCAAATTAAACCTAACAGAAAATTGAATGTACAGCATAAAAATTTAACAAAATCTTTGTGACAGCGTAAAATTTAAAAACTTACATTTGGAGAACAAAAAACATATTTCAATGGACGTAACTTATATGTTTTAGAAAAAAAAATTGGATCAACGAAAACATCTTTCGGATATACAATTGGATAGGAGGGGTCCGCATGGGACTGCGCACGCTCGATCCAACGATCGAGGGCGTGCGAGACTCAGCGAGCTGGACTTCCGATCTATATATATATATATATATATATATATATATATATATATATATATATATATATATATATATGATAAAAGGGTTATGAGTTATAGACTCATATTTTTTCATGAGTCATGCACATGTGGATTAATAGAATGAAATCCTCCATTCCATGTACACTAGTATATTATATTTCTATTAGTCCACGTGTGTATTGGTTCATGTAGGAATATGAACCTATGGCTCATATCCTTTTATTCTATTATATATACTAGCATATATGCACCTATTTATTATTAGGAAGATTAAAAGACACTTGTAGTCAAAATTTGTACATTTTTCAATGTCTATCGTAATTAGGAATACCAAAGGACAACTCTTGTATTTACCTAGATATTCTCTATTAATTTTCTTTAATTTTTTTAATTAGTAATATAATAAAGGGTATTTTTGGAAAGAAAACTTTCACGCTGAAGCCTACTTTTGGCATTATATAGTAGAATATATATATATATATATATATATATATATATATATATATATATATATATATATATATATATATATATATATTAAGTAAATAAAGATATGGCTTCTCTGGAACAATCCGAACCATCTAATTATTAATTTAAACGAATTTTTTCATTTAAAGTAATATAATATTATATATTTATAAAAAACGGGAAAAGTTAGGAAAATTTGCGGAGGGGGGGACCACTCGCCAACTCAGTTGGCGAGGTGCTGAGTTGGCGAGAATCTCGCCAACTGAGTTGGCGGGGCGCTCTCCTCGAGAGGCCGCTCGCCAACTCAGTTGGCGGGCCATGCACCGTTGGCTATCCAACCGTTGGGCAACGGCTCCCTCCAACGGCTCCCTCCAACCCCTATAAACACCCCCACCCCCCCCCCCCAAACACTCCTCACACAACACATTCTCCTCCTCCTCCTCATATTTTCGCAGCTTCCTCCTCCTATTTTTACCTGTTTTCTGTAGCAAAAGTTCTCAACCGTCATGGATCGTAGCGTAAGAATTATATGCTCGCACGGCGGTAAAGTAAATGGGTTAAATTACGAAGGAGGAGAAAGTATAATTTTTTCAACTTACCCGAATATTAGTTTTGAAAATATACGTAATCATATTATTGAACGTTGTTATATTAATTATGATTTTATTCTGAAGTCTATTTTCTGTTCTAGTTATTTTTTGATAGATAGTGAAGATGCATGGAATTATATTCTTGAGATTAATTCACAATCACGATATATAAAAATATATGTTATTAAAGTAGCAGCAACCTTAGATAGTAGAAATAATAAATATTTTTCTGAATATCAGCATGTTAGTTCGGGTGCTAGTTCTTCTCAACAAATAGTTTCATTTATCCAAGAAGGTCATTCATCATCAGATGAATCTAACCATGATGATGATAGTGACAACGACGATGAAAATAGTGATGATTTAGTTGAAAATGTAGATTATACGGTAGATGATGATGTTGTAAAAGCTATCACTGATGAATTATTTAAGGGACAATCATTTCCTAGTCGTTCTCACTTTAGAAGCTTTATAAGTAATTTAGCAATTAAATATAATTTTAGTTGTTCAGCTAGTCTTATGAATAATGCTCGTGGAATTATTTATAGTTGTGATCAACCGAATTGTAATTGGAGAGTATATGTCAAATCTATTGGAAATGGCGATATAGTTAAAGTTAGTACATTAAAAAATCGTCATTCTTGTTTAGGAAGACTTAGTACAGGACGTCATCGACTAGCTGCCGCTTCATGGATTAAGACCATGATAATTGACATTATTAGAGATAATCAGTCATACAGTCCATCACAAATTGTTAAAGATATATATAGGGAGCACCGTATACAAGTTAGTTATTTCAAAGCATGGAGAGCCCGAGAGACAGCATTAGCTGAAATTAATGGTAGTTATGATGAGGCATACGCTAGTCTTGAGGAGTATTGTTATAGAATTATGGAGACAAATCCAGGTAGTACATGTTTTATTAAAACTACCGAAAATAATAGCTTCCAACGAATTTTTATTTGTTTTAAGTCATGTATTGATGGATTTTTAAGTGGATGTTTACCAATTATTAGTACTGATGCTACATTTCTTCCGTCTAAATATCAAGGTATCTTATTTATTGCTTGTGCTCACGATACTAACTATCAATTATATCCTATAGCTTATGCTGTTGCTGAAGGTGAGAATAGTGATTCTTGGTCTTGGTTTTTAAATTCTCTTAAAATATCTTTTGAAAGTTGTTTTAATGATTAGAGTACAATTTTATTTATATCTGACAAGCAAAAGGGTTTAATAAATGCTGTTCGTGCTATTTTTTCTGCATCTGCTCATTTTTTTTGTATTCAACATTTTAAACAAAACATGAAAAAAGTTACCAAAGAACCAGTATTTAAACGCTTGTTAGACTCGCTTGCTAGATCATATAATAAAATGGATGCAGAGAGTGTGTTTGATATAATTAAAGCCGAGAACATAATGTTGTACTATTGGCTTATTGGTGTAAACGATGAAAGTCGTCGATTTGAACATTGGATAACAGCGTATGCTACTTGTCCTAGATTAGATATTAACACTTCTAATCTTGCTGAATGTTTCAATAGCTGGATTAAGAAATTACGAGATAAGCCAATAACAATACTTCTCGATGGTATTAGAGCCAAGATTATTACACTTCATGACAATCGTAGAAAGAATGCTGAAAATATAGACACAGATTATTGTCCGAAGATGTTAAAAAATATGGCTTCTATTATCAAAGAGAAGAATCACCTAGAAATATTAGCTATTGATAGTTATAAGTTTGAAATAATAGACCGGGCAACAAGTAGAACCTATATTGTTCATATAACTGACAGATCTTGTACATGTTTAAGATGGTACCATACTTATATACCATGTATACATGCATGTTTTGTTTGTAGATATTGCAATATTAGTATTGATAGTTTTTATCCTGCAGTATTTTCGACGGATACCTTGAGAAGTGTATACGCGCCAAAAATGGAGCCAATTCCAGTTCCCTACGAGATCCAAGGTCCTTTGGTAAGAGGACAAATTTGTAGCGCCCCGTTCTCCCGATGCGGAGAGCGCGACTAAGAAACACAAGTCGGTATCGTTCGATCGGGATAGATTGAATTAAGAACTCGTCCTCGTTATGGATTTGTTTCTTCGGAATCGATTCCCATATTCAGTGGACTGCGCCCCCGGGATCGGCTTAGCGGCAGAGTCAGGAGGGACCTCTCCGCTGCTATCTTTTATTGCCTCGGTTTTCGATGTCGCTTGTTGCTTTCGTGCTTTGAGTTGGTTTTGGGATTTGCTTGTTTTCCTTGAACGGTTTCGATGGTTTTCATTGTTTTCGTTCATTGACTTGCACTTCTATTCCGAGATTGGAAAGAGAGGAAGAAGTATTAATCGAGCTGTTCGTGTGCAGGTGAACGAGCAGTAGGCGGCTTGCGAGCGGAGTCGTGAAGCGCCTCTTTCCTTCTTCTTTCCAAAATCTAAGTGAGTGGCTACCAACCCGATTAGCTAGCTCTGCTTCCAGCTTCACTCCGTTGCCCCGATCAAACGATACCAATTAATAATAAAAGAAACCAAGATAAAAGAGAATAGACTTGGTTCATATGCTTGTCAATAATTTCATGAACGGATACTTAACTGCATGCTTGTTCGTTTGGGAATGGATCATAAATTGCTTGTCTTGTACTTGCTTGTCTTGTACTCTTGTTGCCTCAAACACAAACTTGTTACTTGTATATTGTTCGATCATGGACAACCAGTGCACAGGGTAACGGTCTTGCGGACGATGCTGGGGTACTGGCATCGATCCGGTCCGGGCGAGACCTATTGTTTAGTCTCTTGTTCTTGGCGGAATGGCTTGCAATGCCCTCTTGTACTTTCGTTGCACGCCATTCTCGTCAAAGACTATCGTCCATTATGGCAACCAAGCCAGTGATCATCTTGTATATTTAAACCTGTTGCATACTAACTTGTGTCTTCGTGGCAGGGAAGGCATGGTAAGTATTGTGCAGGTAATTCAGACGGTCAGGTAAAATCCACCTAACGGTGGCACGTTCATTTCAGTAAATTCAATATGCTGCTTAACTGTAAATGAACTAAGGCAAGATAGAAACCCACAAATATGCATGCTTCACTAAACAACGTGTTGATTGGTATAGTCAGGCTAGCTCGCCTTCACCAGCATGTTTCGATATGCTGACCCTCGTTGAAACAGGTTCTCCGCACTAAGGCGAACCGAGCGAGGAGCCGAAGTCGTCTTCCCGATCCAGTCCAGCTGTTAGCGCATCTTCACCGCGCCTCAAAGCCTTTTGAAGTCCGAAGCTGCAACTCTTCATACACAAATGCAGCTCCGTGGCAAAGCGATCCTCCAGCCTGGAGGTCTTTATCGTTTTAAGTTTATAAAAGGATGTAATGTACAGGACTGCTATCTCATTTTGAGTCAATCCTTTTGTAAGCCGTTCGGCATATTAGCTAACTCGTTCAAGAGTTTGTAATAGATGTTCATTATCAATAAAGAGAACTTTTCTATGTTTCAAATCTGTGTTTCAATTTATCTGCGTACTCTGAATACGTGCTTGCTATGCAAATCATTAAAGCCTTGTGCGGGCGCAACTCCAGGCCCGCACGGCGGTCACGACTCGGGGGACGCCTCGGGGCGTGACATAGTGGTATCAGAGCACAGATTCAAAGTTCCTTAGACTTCGTGCTGGAAAAGTTCCTTTAACGATCAAATTCCTATGCGAACTCTTGAACTCGCTAGGCCAAAATGAGATACGTTCATGCAATAAGTCCATAATACATTATGATCCTAATGTAATTTACCTTCTTTTGAAGGAATGAATCCTGCGCAATCTGCAGCGCAAGTCCCGGACGAAATGCAACGCCAAGGAAGTAGTTCGGGCACTTCGGGAAGTTCAGAAAGCCAGCGAGCCACGCCAAGCATCGATCCCGTTCAGCAAATATTGCGGATATTGGGGGAAAACCAACAAAGGGACGAGGCTCGCCATGAACGGGCCGAGAAGCGAGCGGAAGAGAGTTAGCTCAAGTTTCAAGACAATATAGAAGCACGATTCTCAGTCCAACAGAAGCAGGTAGATACCCTGCATCAGATCGTTCAGACTTTGGCTGCCAACCATTCCGCCGCAACAACAACGACTCCGGTGGAGCAGCCCGTGCTTGAAGTAGAGACACCGCAAATTCCAAGAGCGAGGGACGTGACTGCCTTCGACTTTGGCCACTTCAAGAAAGTCTGCAATACCCCATTCAACGGGACTGAGGACCCAGTCGTAGCTCTAGATTGGTTGGCCGAACTTGAAGATCACTTCGCTCTGCTAGAGGTCCCCGAAGAAAAGCGCGTCGCCTGCGCGCAATTACAGCTCCGCCTCAATGCGCACGATTGGTGGGACGTGCATTGACGATCTCTCCAATTTGATCACGGAGAGGAGGCGATCTCATGGACGACTTTTCGTGCCGCGTTCGAAGAGGAGTATGTACCCCCTCCAGTCCAACGCCAGATGGAGAACGAGTTCGTGCAGCTGCGGCAAGGCAGCATGACAGTTAAAGAGTACTCCGCCGAGTTCAACCGACTCTCCAAATTCGCTAGGGCCTATTTACCTGATGCAGCGAGTCGAGCTAGAAGGTTTGAAGGTGGACTACGCCCTGTCATCCATTCGCACGTAGCCGTTCCTCAGTATCGGACAATGCGTGAAGTCATGAATCACGTCCTGTCGCTCGAACCACACTATCCTCACGTTTCTATCGGCGCTGTGCATACATCCAGTCACAAACGCCAAAGCGACGAGAGAGGAAACAACGGTACAAAGCGTCACAATGATGGAAGAAAGCAGAAAGCAAACAAGCCTTGTAGTTTCTGCAAAAAGACGGGGCATGCAATCGATAATTGTCGCCTGAAACTTGGTTTATGCCTAGCCTGTGGCGGATCAGACCATTCTGTTCGTGATTGTTCCTTGAGTCATGATCGCCGTCCCCGACCGAATAATCCTTAACGGTAGGTCCTATCCTAAGTTTCGGGATGAAACTTCCAATTAGTTGGGTAGGATGTAGCGCCCCGTTCTCCCGATGCGGAGAGCGCGACTAAGAAACACAAGTCGGTATCGTTCGATCGGGATAGATTGAATTAAGAACTCGTCCTCGTTATGGATTTGTTTCTTCGAAATCGATTCCCATATTCAGTGGACTGCGCCCCCGGGATCGGCTTAGCGGCAGAGTCAGGAGGGACCTCTCCGCTGCTATCTTTTATTGCCTCGGTTTTTGATGTCGCTTGTTGCTTTCGTGCTTTGAGTTAGTTTTGGGATTTGCTTGTTTTCCTTGAACGGTTTCGATGGTTTTTATTGTTTTCGTTCATTGACTTGCACTTCTATTCCGAGATTGGAAAGAGAGGAAGAAGTATTAATCGAGCTGTTCGTGTACAGGTGAACGAGCAGTAGGCGGCTTGCGAGCGGAGTCGTGAAGCGCCTCTTTCCTTCTTATTTCCAAAATCTAAGTGAGTGGCTACCAACCCGATTAGCTAGCTCTGCTTCCAGCTTCACTCCGTTGCCCCGATCAAACGATACCAATTAATAATAAAAGAAACCAAGATAAAAGAGAATAGACTTGGTTCATATGCTTGTCAATAATTTCATGAACGGATACTTAACTGCATGCTTGTTCGTTTGGGAATGGATCATAAATTGCTTGTCTTGTACTTGCTTGTCTTGTACTCTTGTTGCCTCAAACACAAACTTGTTACTTGTATATTGTTCGATCATGGACAACCAGTGCACAGGGTAACGGTCTTGCGGACGATGCTGGGGCACTGGCATCGATCCGGTCCGGGCGAGACCTATTGTTTAGTCTCTTGTTCTTGGCGGAATGGCTTGCAATGCCCCTTGTACTTTTGTTGCACGCCATTCTCGTCAAAGACTATCGTCCATTATGGCAACCAAGCCAGTGATCATCTTGTATATTTAAACCTGTTGCATACTAACTTGTGTCTTCGTGGCAGGGAAGGCATGGTAAGTATTGTGCAGGTAATTCAGACGGTCAGGTAAAATCCACCTAACGGTGGCACGTTCATTTCAGTAAATTCAATATGCTGCTTAACTGTAAATGAACTAAGGCAAGATAGAAACCCACAAATATGCATGCTTCACTAAACAACGTATTGATTGGTATAGTCAGGCTAGCTCGCCTTCACCAGCATGTTTCGATATGCTGACCCTCGTTGAAACAGGTTCTCCGCACTAAGGCGAACCGAGCGAGGAGCCGAAGTCGTCTTCCCGATCCAGTCCAGCTGTTAGCGCATCTTCACCGCGCCTCAAAGCCTTTTGAAGTCCGAAGCTGCAACTCTTCATACACAAATGCAGCTCCGTGGCAAAGCGATCCTCCAGCCTGGAGGTCTTTATCGTTTTAAGTTTATAAAAGGATGTAATGTACAGGACTGCTATCTCATTTTGAGTCAACCCTTTTGTAAGCCGTTCGGCATATTAGCTAACTCGTTCAAGAGTTTGTAATAGATGTTCATTATCAATAAAGAGAACTTTTCTATGTTTTAAATCTGTGTTTCAATTTATCTGCGTACTCTGAATACGTGCTTGCTATGCAAATCATTAAAGCCTTGTGCGGGCGCAACTCCAGGCCCGCACGGCGGTCACGACTCGGGGGACGCCTCGGGGCGTGACAAAATTGGGGTGCCAGATGTAAGACGCAAAGCCGGAAGACCAAAGAAGAACCGCATCAAACCCCGGGAATCATCGACAAGAGATCTACGTTGCAGTAATTGTGGTGCTATGGGACACAACCGAAGAATATGTACTAGTCAACCGAGAGAGTAAAATATAATTGTTCAATACCCAAATATTGTAATAAAAAACCATTACAAATCATACAAAAATTACAATCATACAATGTTAAAAATTATCTACTAATCCTCGTCCTCGTCTTGTTGAGTTTGGGTAGGCAGCGGTGCTGATGGAGTCGAAAAAAATTGTGTGAATATCTGGTAGCTTTCATCTCCAGCAGTCTCGTAACTCGGTCCCGCTCCAGGAGTCTCGTAAGTCGGGTCCGCTCTAGCATACTGGTAACTCGGGCCCGCTCCAGCATACTGGTAACTCGGGCCCGCTCCAGCATACTGGTAACTCGGGCCCGCTCCTGCATACTGGTCACTCGGGTCCGCTCCAGCAGTATCCCGCCGACGACGACGAGAGTGTCTCTGTCGTACTAAGCCGGTCGGATAGTCCGGTGGAAGACAGGATTGTACCGGAGGCATTTCCGGTTCCGGTCCAATACCCAGATGCTCAACACGAGTAACAACCTCCTCCATAAGACGACGAGTCACATGTTCCTCCATATGAGGTTGTTGTAAATGTTGCCGGTATACCCCACTCTGAAATTTGAAACATGTAAATTAATATATTTATCATATCTATGTATATGTATTTTTTAAAGTATAATGAAGTTAAAGTATAATGAAGTCATACCAAATCATTCATTCCATCAATAAAAGCACGCATAGTAGAATCGTCTAGGGATCTAGTCTTGAACCTGGGCTCCTCATAGTGTATACTCGGTTGCTCATAAGAGGGCATCCCCACCATTGTCTGTAGTCCAGGCTACCTATGTCTGCAAAATGTAAACAAAATTTTAGCAAACTATTTACACTAAATCAATACGAATAATGAGTAACTTATAACTTACATTCCTCAGCAGAATTTAGTCTAGGAGACATGTCCCTCACACTATAATTCTCGAACCGATTATTCCAGTCAGCAACGAGACCAATGATTCGTTGTAATGCATTTGATATCTGATAACCGACTGTCGGTGGATCATCGGGAATTATTGGGGCCATTCCGAATTGCCGAAGAACACGGTCTACCGGATGGTACATGGTGAACCGATCATATATAATATGACATCTGTGTAAACTAAATGCATAGGATGTCATCTTGATTTCTGGAGCATCAGGTTCAAATGAGTACGGTAACCAGTTTACCTATTTAAAGATACTGTATCAATTAGATGTGATGTTTATCTACGATCAAAACTTAAATAATTTAAAGATATTTATTGCATATTTAAAAATTACCTTATTATACCGCAGTGTATCAAATTGGCTACGATATAGTGATACAGTCCTGTATTGGTAGTGTTGATAATCCACTACGTCTGTAGGCCAGCGCATAGCAACTGGAAATACTCCAACATCACTGAGAATGCTGGTAACAGGCCTACCAATATAAAAGTGTTCGTAGGACCAGAACTATAAAACAAAAATATGACATTAGTACAAACATAATTTGCGTATAAAATTACTCTAACTTTTTAAGGTCTTTCATTCATACCTGTATCAGTGAAATACATCCACAAATACTCTTGCGATTGGATCTGACAAATTCTGTCAGATTGGCGTACAAAAATGCAAGAGTAGCAGCTCCCCACGCATGCTCAGTAGGTTTGGTCAGATCATCCAATAATGGTAAAAGCTGCACATTTACCATATTTCTCGATGCATCGGGAAATAGAATTGCACCACATAAACAGAGCAGATACGCTCTAGTGCAACGAATGACCTGGATTTATTAAGTGTTATATAGAATTGCACCACTAAATTAAGTAATAAACAAATTTACTAATAAAAATACATACCCGATTTTCATCTACATCAACCACCCCATCAATAGTTTGATGTAGGTCTATAAAGTTGCCACGGAGCCATGAAAATTTCACATAATTGCCATCTTTTAGACCAGAAGGAGGGCTAATACCGAGATAACTCCGGATCAGATCAGATCCCTTTAAGTGCGGATCAAAATATATAGCGTTACCTTTAATAGGTAACCCTAGTATATTCGCCACATCAAAAAGGGTGATCGTCATCTCGCCGAATAGGAGTTGGAAAGTGTTACGTTCTGGCCACCAACGCTCCGCAAGGCTTACAACTAAATGAAGATCGTGAATTAAATATCTAACACGATCTATATAGTAGAATCCAAAGGATTCCACCTGTAATCCCCCTGATTTTCAAGAAAATTTTAATTTGGAATTTTTGACAATTTTCTGGATTTTCTGAGAATTTTCTCTATGTAAATTAAGGTGTTTTAATTATTAAAGGATTTTTAAATGTCAATAAATAATACTAAAATATTATGAAAATAATATTTTATGGTGTAAAATAGAAAACTAGACATAGGGTATTTTTCCGGGAATTTATTGGACCCCGGATGAATTTTAAAAGCCCTAAAAAACTATTATTATTATTTAATAATTAATTTTTTGAATTAATTATTACCAATCCGGCCCAAACCCATTGAGCCAGCCCAGCCCAATAACCTAGTTCCGGCCCAGCCCACTCACGTTATCGGGTCGGGTCGGGTCCGACAAGACCCGAACCCGCAGCCACCCGACCCGCTCCCTCTCTCTCCCAAACCGTCTTCCCCCGACCCTGTCTCTTCCGCTCCGCCGCCGGGAACGGCCGCCGCCCGTTCAATGCCAGCGCCGCTCCGGTTCCCCGTCCGGCCGCCTCCCTCGTTCAACCGTCCGCCGTCTCCTCTCCCTCTCGACTACTATAAAACCCTCCCCGGACCTCCAGCCCTCCGCCTCTCCTCGCTTCTAACGCCTCCGCCCAACTTCCTCCGCCTCCGGTGAGCTGCCGTCCCAGCCCCAGACTTCGCCGAGACCTCCGCCGACCAGTCCCCAGCCCGCCGTCGACTCCAGCCCCTCGCCGTCGTCTCCCCGAGCCCCCAGCTTCTTCTCCTCCTTCCTCCCCTCCTCTCTTCGACACAGCAGCACCCGAGTCCCCTCCGGCCCCGACCACCGCTCGAGCGCCGCCGCAGCACTCCGCCTCCGGCGCCGCCTCCTTCCGACGATGCCCTAGCACCTCTCCGGCGAGGACTCGACACAGCAGGACACAGAAGACCGGACACAGAAGCCTAAACCCTAACCCTAGTTTTGGACTCATGTCGGACACAACTCGAGACACGAGGAACTCGATTTTACGGAACACTTCAGGTATTCATAACTTCTTGCTCATAGCTCGGATTTCGATTCCGTGAATTGTATCGCGAAGCCTGTTTGACCCTCTCGGTGCCCGGACAAACCGTTCGGGGCATCGCGTCCTGTGGTGATCGCACACCGCGATCCAAAAACAGGAAAAACCAGACCCTGTTTTACCCCGGAATCGAGTACGCCCCGCCAAACGGGACGACTTGGTCGCGTGCGGTCTTTACCGATACGTGCGCGTCGTTGATACGGACGTGTGGGATTTCGCAGAAGCTGATTCGGATGTGCGTGCACACCAGAATCAGTGCGTATCCGCGGACACCGCCCCGTATCCGTACTTTCTGGTTCTCGTTGTAACTTAGTGTACACACGTCGGATCAAGATAAAACTTGTGCCATAGGACTCGTAGCAATACGCTGGTCCTGTGAGCCAAGTTTGGTTCGATTCTGAGAACGTTGACAAAATCGTGTGTCGTGGGCCCCACAGGCTCCACCCGACGGGCGATTTTGAGAACGCCTCACCGAAATCCAATTCTGGAAGTTCCGTTGGGTTTGTATCAACGTTCCTGACTTGTTGACACTAAGTTGGACTTTTTTTAAGACCTTTGACCCTGACGCGTTTTTCGGTGCAAAGCGGCCCACATTTGGACCCCGCCTTGACCCAAAATTGACGTTTTTGCCCTTGTCTCCAAATTGGACTCAAGGACAGGCGTTTCTAGCTAATTGATATTTTCTGGACCTGATGGTGATATCTGTTTCAGCAATCGGAGTACTGACTGCAATCTCCGCTGAAGTCAGAGCTATAAATGGAGACAGAACCCAGGCAAGTATACCTTGCCAAATCCTGCAGTTTTGCTACTTATCTCTTGGTTTACTTTTCATTGTCGTGCAAGATATTTGTACAATGGTTGCATGATTTCCAGTTGTTACTTTCCTGTCATATATAGTTCTTGATGCTTGCTGATTTATTCCTGCTGCTCTAGTCTTATTTCTTCGTTTTGCGTGCATGTACATTATTTGCTCTTTCCTTGGATCACTACTTGTTCCTTAGACATATTGTGATGGTTTATGTTTACTCTGCATTCCTGGAGTTGACTTGACTGATTTCTTAGTTCCTAGATGGTTGTTATTGGACATTGACTACACTTGAGCAAATCTCGATTGTGAGTACCCATTGTACTGCAATAGAGAATTGTTCATTTGACTACCTCCTTCGTGAGCTCCCGCTGGGCTGCGAAAGAGACATACTATAGATTATGAGTCCCCGTTGGACTGCTTTCTATAGGATCGTGATCTTCCATTGAGATGCGATTACCCCGATTGCTTGTAGTCATGTTTGATAGCATCACTGACATGCCACTGTCTTAGATATAGTGATTTCTCGTGTCTTATTTGCTTGTGTTTACTTTTTTCTCTATCTTGCATGTCATTTATTGTATTTGGCTCATATTCTTTTGTATCTTGCTATGTCCCCTGAGGACCTGGTTTTGTTCTCCAGATTTAGCAAACGAGGAGTACCGCAGCTTACGAACCAGCACCAGACGAGAGTTTGATTGCAGTTGATGGCCCTGCTTCTTAGTTACTTTCTAGCATGTTTTAGCTATCTCTTTCTTGTCTTTATTTTCTTGTTTGTCGGTAGTGGATTTGTCTCCACCCGACTTAGTATTATTTCTTGCTGAATATTCGTCTGTAACTTTACTTTCAGCATTTAATTCTGTTTTGTTTTAGTTCATGCTGTTCTGTGGATGAGATAGTAAACCCTGCCTAATATAATACAGCTTAAGTACACTCCGAAGGATCCATTAAATTGGGTTTGACCATCGGTGTGTGCTGTTGGCCATTGCCACGTGTCCAGTCCCTCGATATTTTGGGACTGGGGCGTGACATGGTTTTTGTGGTGGCCCATGCAGGTCAACGACTAAATTGTTCGGTTTCAACTTAGGGACCGAACAGGCCTGCAATAAGATAGGATAAGTTTTTAGGATCTCATCCACTTGCTTGAAAACGTTCCTGATATCTGTATTGTACTCGAATTAATTTTTGATTTGCATCCTGCCTTGAATCTTGTGCGCTTCTTATATTTTATTTTGGATGCAGAAAGATGGATCCAAGAATTGAAGACAAAATTCCTTTGAGTACGCCACAAGACGCTGTGGTTACCTATGGAGTTGGAGTTACATCAGAGAACAGAGGGCAATCCTCTCAAGGTGGTCAAGCTGAACCGCATAACTCAAGGTTCAGGCGCGATGATATCCCACCTCCGCCGCAGTTCCCTCCACAGATGCCTGTCTTTCCAGCAGGGCAAGCAATGGACGGGCAGCAGATATTCCAGATGTTTTACGCCATGATGCAAGCCCAACAGCAAGTTCAACAGGAGGCACATCGTCAGGAGCCTAAGAACCAGCCTAGTAAACGCATTGGAGCAAGTGAACCCACAAGCTAGGCGACCAGCGACGGGATCTATCACTGATTTCCGTCAACTCAAGCCCCGTACCTTTTCGGGCAAAGAAGGACCAACCGAAGTTCATGAGTGGCTCACCAACATACAACACCAGTTGGAAGCAGCTGAACTTCCAAGAGAACGTTGGATGACCGCCGTCAGGATGCAGTTGACGGACAATGCCCATCATTGGTGGATATCTGAAGAGACCAGGCTCGGACCAGACCGAGTCACTTGGGAAGAGTTCTCCAGACTCTTTCAAGAGATGTACATTCCGGCCATCGCTCGATCAGAACTGAGGGACAAGTTCAATCGCCTCACCCAGGAAGCTATGACGGTGAAAGAATACAATGCCGAGTTCATTTGTCTGAGTCGCTTTGCACCTACCTTGATCCCTACAGAAGTAGAGAAGGCCGAGAAGTTTTTCGACGGACTCAACATCGAGCTACAGAAATTGATCGGATCAGTCGCACCTACTTCGTATTCGGACGTCCTTGCAGCAGCCCGACGCATGGAGCGCGTCACCAGGAGAGAAACCAGTCTAAAGCGGCCTACCCCATCAGCAGCATCCAAAGCACCACAAGAAGAAGCTGCAAAGAGGCCTCATATACACCAGCCACCCAGAGTCTCTCCGCAGACATTACCTACATGTCAATACTGTGGCAAGGTAGGCCATACTGAGAAGGACTGCAGACGCAAGTTGGAATTATGCTTGATTTGCGGGATCAATCAACACTTAGCCAAGGATTGTCCTTATCATCGAGGAGGAGCACCAAGAGCAAACCAACAAACTCTACCAGCACCAGGAGGGAATCAACCAAGGCCACCATTGGCACCACAAGCAGCACTTTTCCAACAAGTCCAGCAGCAGCAGCAACAGAGGAATCCACCAGGACGCGGGCAAGCCTTCGCGATGACCTTGGAGAACGTGCAGACTCATGGAGTAGCTAATGCGCGTAAGTTCTTGTAGTTTTCTGTTTCTAGATCGTGCCTATTGGTTCGTGACCCTAGCCTTACCCTGATAATCTTAACTTGTTAATAATAAATAACCTGTTTTTCTAAAACTGTAATTTTCTAGATTTCTCACATTTGGGAAATTGCATAACTTTTAATGCTTAGGAAAATAATTTTTCCTAGGTACTCCTCGATTTTGATGTGCTTCGAACAATGGTTGCAACCGTGTCATCTTTGTTGATCGGTTAATCTTTGATTGCGAGGACGCAATCCTCTTAAGGGGGGTAGATTGTAATCCCCCTGATTTTCAAGAAAATTTTAATTTGGAATTTTTGACAATTTTCTGGATTTTCTGAGAATTTTCTCTATGTAAATTAAGGTGTTTTAATTATTAAAGGATTTTTAAATGTCAATAAATAATACTAAAATATTATGAAAATAATATTTTATGGTGTAAAATAGAAAACTAGATATAGGGTATTTTTTCGGGAATTTATTGGACCCCGGATGAATTTTAAAAGCCCTAAAAAACTATTATTATTATTTATTAATTAATTTATTGAATTAATTATTACCAATCCGGCCCAAACCCATTGAGCCAGCCCAGCCCAATAACCTAGTTCCGGCCCAGCCCACTCACGTTATCGGGTCGGGTCGGGTCCGACAAGACCTGAACCCGCAGCCACCCGACCCGCTCCCTCTCTCTCCCAAATCGTCTTCCCCCGACCCTGTCTCTTCCGCTCCGCCGCCGGGAACGGCCGCCGCCCGTTCAATGCCAGCGCCGCTCCGGTTCCCCGTCCGGCCGCCTCCCCCGTTCAACCGTCCGCCGCCTCCTCTCCCTCTCGACTACTATAAAGCCCTCCCCGGACCTCCAGCCCTCCGCCTCTCCTCGCTTCCAGCGCCTCCGCCCAACTTCCTCCGCCTCCGGTGAGCTGCCGTCCCAGCCCCAGACTTCGCCGAGACCTCCGTCGACCAGTCCCCAGCCCGCTGTCGACTCCAGCCCCTCGCCGTCGTCTCCCCGAGCCCCCAGCTTCTTCTCCTCCTTCCTCCCCTCCTCTCTTCGACACAGCAGCACCCGAGTCCCCTCCGGCCCCAACCACCGCTCGAGCGCCGCCGCAGCACTCCGCCTCCGGCGCCGCCTCCTTCCGACGATGCCCTAGCACCTCTCCGGCGAGGACTCGACACAGCAGGACACAGAAGACCGGACACAGATGTCACGCCCCAGTCCCAAAATGCCGAGGGACTGGAGATGCGTGGCAATGGCCAGCAGCACGCACCGATGGACAACCCAATTTAATGGATCCATCAGGGCATGCTTAAGCTGTAGTCTAACAGTAAGATGTTACAAGTCTCAGGTATTTCTAATCTCATCCACAGAACAATACAGATTAATTGCCATAAATAATGCAATGGAAATAAATATGCAATAACAAATAAGGTTGTCTCGGGAAACAAATCCGAGAATTTATTCTGTTACATTTAAGGAGAAAAGACAGGAAATGAAATGCTGGAAATGGAAATACTGTGTAGTTGAAGCCGGTGCTCAGGAGAAATTTTCGGCCACTACTTCGTCCTCTGTTCCTTGTTCTGCTCCAAGGAGTGCTCCGGTACCGTACACCTCTGGGTAATTCTCTTCAGCTGTACCTGGGGACATAATCTGGATCCAGGTCCTCAGGGGACAGCAAGGTACAGAAAATACAAGCCAAAATAAATACGGTGCAGCAGGTAAAATAATCATCAGGGTAAACTAAGTAACCAACTATGTGATATGCAATATGAGAGCAGCACTAGAACTCAGGCTGAAGCCACTACAAGCTCTGTGTCGGAGAGCCGGTAGCGGCAATAACTATGAACTACACTATGTTATATACTATGTTTTATATAATATCAGCCTGTAGTCTGTGTGTCTCTCCCCACCCAATGTAATCCCATGTCTCATGTCCACGATGCCTCATGTCCATGTCACGCACGATTATAACTAATGCAACAAGTCTGATAGCTATGAATCAAATGTCTAAGAATGTAAAGTCTATGTCATAAAACTTGCATCCTATACAGAATCACCTTGAATGTCTCAGGAAGACTCTGTCTCATGAAATAGTGTCAAGTGTCCTGGGTTCTGAAGTACTTGGTAAGACAAGTACGAGCATTATCGGGTCTCAATATCCATGTCTATGTGACGTTACACAACCCCGCGTACGGAGTTGGCACCCGACTATGATCGGACACTAAGCACGTCAACCGTTTCCTAGGTTAAGCAGTTAAAACAAGTTACATATGGATCTACCAGAATTCAAGTAAAATACTATAACAGAAATTACTGAGAATTTACAAGCTCTATGTTCTCACTGATGCAAAATTAACCAAGAAAAATATATAGCAAGCTGCAGCGTTTGGCAAGGTACACTTGCCTGTGGTTCCGGCTATGTTTACGGTTCTGACTTCAGCTGAAATTGCAGGCGGTACTCCGATTGCTGAAACAAATATCACCATCAGATCCAGAAAATATCAATCAGCTAGAAACGCCTGTCCTTGGGTCCAATTTGGAGACAAGGGCAGAAACGGCAGTTTCGGGCCAAAACGGGGTCCACCGGTGGGCCCGCTTTGCACCGAAAAACGCGTCCGGGTCAACGGTCTCCAAATTCACCAAACTTAGTGTAAACAGGTCAGGAACGATGATACGAACCCAACGGAACTTCCAGAATTGAATTCCGATGAGCCGATCACAAAATCGCCCGTCGAGCGGGGCCTGCGGGGCCCACGACACGCGATTTCGTCAACGTTCTCAGAATTGAACCAAACTTGACCCACAGGACCAGCGTATCGCTACGAGTCCGATGGCATAAGTTTCGTCTTGATCCGACGTGTGTACACAAAGTTAGGGCACGTTCCAAAAAGTACGGATACGGGGCGATGTCCGCGGATACGCGTTGATTCCGGTGTGCACGCACACCCGAATCAGCTTCTGCGAAATCCCACACGTCCGTATCGACGATGCGCACGTATCTGTGAAGACCGCGCGCGACCAAGTCGTCCCGTTTGGCGGGGCGTACTCAGTTCCGGGGTAAAACAGGGTCTGGTTTTTTCCTGTTTTTGGATCGCGGTGTGCGATCACCACAGGATGCGATTCCCCGAACAGTTTGTCCGGGCACCGAGAGGGTCATACAGGCTTCACAACGCAATTTGCGGAATAAAAAATAGAGCTACGAGCAAGAAAATATACGCACCTGAACGGGGCCTGAAAACCGAGGTTCGAATCGTGTCCGACACGTGTCCGACACGTGTCGGATTCGAAGAAACTAGGGTTAGGGTTAGGGCTTCTGGCCGAACTCCGGCGGGGACGGCGGCTAGGCGGCGGCTGGACTGCAGCGGAGGGCCGGGGGCACGCGTCGTGGCGGTGGGCGGCGCTAGGGGCGGCGCGGCGGCGCGGTGACGGCGGCGGAGGCGCTGGCTGCTGCCGTTGCCGCTGTTGCTGCTGTGGCCGCTGCGTCGACGAGGGGAGGAGGAAGGAGGAGGGGGTGGCTGAGCGCGGCGGAGGGGGCTGCGGGCAGGTGGCGTCGGCCGGCGAGGCAAGCGGCGAGGCGGGGGCTGTGACGGCGTGGTGGTGGCGGAGGGCTGACCGGGGCGGGGATTTTATAGGCGAGGGGAGAGCTGAGGTGGGCCGAGAGAGGCGGAGTCGAGCGGGGGAGGCGGAGGTCGTGGGGACGCGGGCGGGACGCGTGGTCGAGCGGGGCGGAGCGCGGCCGAGCGGGGCGGCGAAAAACGCGGGCAGGGGCGGGTCGTGGGGTGCGGGCTTGCGGGTCGGGCGGCGGGTCGTGCGGACCCGACCCGACCCGATAGCCCAACGGGCCGGGCTGGGCTAGTGGGCTTGGGCCGATGGGCTGGGTATTGGGTTTTATTTATTAAAAACAATTAAATAATAATTAACTCATTTAATTAATTAAATAATTAATAATAAATATTTTTAGGTATTTTAAAATAGGTCCGGGGTCCAATAAATTCCAGAAAAATTGCCCTAAGTCCAGTTTTTCATTTTACATCCAAAAATATTATTTTCATAATATTTTAATATTATTTATTATCATTTAAAAATCATTGAATAATTAAAACCCTATTTTTAATTTACAAAAAATTCCCAGAAAATTTCAGAAAATTGCGAAAAATCCAGTTTTTTTTTTAAATTTTGAAAATTCAGGGGGTTTACAATCTACCCCCCTTAAGAGGATTGCGTCCTCGCAATCAAAGAATAACCGGTCAGCAGAGATGACACGGTATCGTTCGAAACACATTACAAGATACTTAGGGAAATACCGTTTCCCTAAAAATGGAAGTTCTGCACTTTCCAGAGAAAATCTAGTTAAAGCAAGAATCTACAACTTTTATGAAAACCAGGTTGTTATTAACAAGTTGCAAATTACTAGGTTGGGGCTGAGGTCACGAACCAGCGGGCACGAACTACAACAAGACTAAAACGGATAACTACAAATCACTTACTCGCATCAGCGTCCTGCACAGTCATCGCGTAAGCTTGTCCTCGTCCTTGAGGTAGATTCCTCTGCTGCTGCTGAGCTTGCTGGAAGAGTGTCGCCTGAGGTGCCAGAGGTGGCCTCGGTGCTGGTGAAGCTGGTTGGTTTTCCCTTGGTGCTCCATCTCGATGCTGGGGACAGTCCTTGGCTATGTGCTGATTGGTGCCGCAAATCAGGCACAATCCCAACTTGCGTCTGCAGTCCCTCTCGACATGGCCTATCTTGCCGCAGTAGTGACAGGTAGGAAGGGTCTGCGAAGCTGTCCTCGGTGGCGGGTTCGTGTGAGATCTCTTTGCAGATTCTCCCGGTGATGATCTGTCTGGTGCTGAGGTGATTGGCCGCTTGAGGCGAGACTCTCTCCTGGTGACGCATTCCATGCGTCGGGCTGCAGCGAGAACGTCCGAGTATGATGTTGGTACGACGGACCCAATTAGTTTCTGCAGCTCAATGTTCAGTCCGTCGAAGAATTTCTCGGCCTTCTCTTCCTCGGTCGGGATCAGGGTTGGGGCAAAGCGGCTTAGACGAATGAACTCAGCGTTGTACTCTTCCACCGTCATAGTATCCTGAGTGAGGCGATAGCCGGAATGTACATCTCCTAGAAGAGCCTGGAAAACTCTTCCCAAGTGACCCGGTCTGGTCCGAGTCGTGCCTCCTCAGACAACCACCAGTGGTGCGCATTGCCTGTCAACTGCATTCGGACGGCAGTCATCCAGCGTTCCCGGGGGAGCTCGGCTGCTTCAAGTTGATGCCTTATGTTGGTGAGCCACTCATGAACTTCTGTGGGCTCCTCTTTTTCAGAAAAAATGCGGGGCTTCAGTTGGCGGAAGTCAGTGATTGAGCCTGTAGATGGCCGTCGAGCTGGTAGGTTGGCCTGCTCCAGTACAGTTACGATGCTGTCCCTCCAGAAGTTAGCTTCGCGACGCTGAGCCTCGTGTTGGACTTGTTGCTGAGCTTGCATCATCGCGTAGATCATTTGGAATATTTGCTGCCCATCAATTGGCTGTCCTTGTGGGAGTACGGGCGTTGGTGGAACGAACTGCGGCGGAGGTGGAATATCATCGCGTCAGAATCGGGAGTTAGGTTGACCTGCCTGCTGGCTCTGTTGAGTTGGGGGAACTCCTCCGACTGGTGTCACTTCGTCGTCATAGGTGACACCTGTAGCTTGTGGTGTTCCGGCGGGAGTCTCGTTGCATTCTTGTGGGTCCATTTCCCTGTATCCAAAATAACCAATTAGAGGCGCACAGGAATCAAGGCAAGATGCAAATTCAAATTAGTTCGAGTACGATACAGATATCAAAAACGATTCAAGCAAGTGGATGAGATTCTAAAAACTTATCCTATCTTATTGCAGGCCTGTTCGGTCCCTAAGTTGAAACTGAACAATTTAGTCGAGGACCCTGCATGGGCCACCACAAAAACCATGTCACGCCCCAGTCCCAAAATGCCGAGGGACTGGAGATGCGTGGCAATGGCCAGCAGCACGCACCGATGGACAACCCAATTTAATGGATCCATCAGGGCATGCTTAAGCTGTAGTCTAACAGTAAGATGTTACAAGTCTCAGGTATTTCTAATCTCATCCACAGAACAATACAGATTAATTGCCATAAATAATGCAATGGAAATAAATATGCAATAACAAATAAGGTTGTCTCGGGAAACAAATCCGAGAATTTATTCTGTTACATTTAAGGAGAAAAGACAGGAAATGAAATGCTGGAAATGGAAATACTGTGTAGTTGAAGCCGGTGCTCAGGAGAAATCTTCGGCCACTACTTCGTCCTCTGTTCCTTGTTCTGCTCCAAGGAGTGCTCCGGTACCGTACACCTCTGGGTAATTCTCTTCAGCTGTACCTGGGGACATAATCCGGATCCAGGTCCTCAAGGGACAGCAAGGTACAGAAAATACAAGCCAAAATAAATACGGTGCAGCAGGTAAAATAATCATCAGGGTAAACTAAGTAACCAACTATGTGATATGCAATATGAGAGCAGCACTAGAACTCAGGCTGAAGCCACTACAAGCTCTGTGTCGGGGAGCCGGTAGCGGCAATAACTATGAACTACACTATGTTATATACTATGTTTTATATAATATCAGCCTGTAGTCTGTGTGTCTCTCCCCACCCAATGTAATCCCACGTCTCATATCCATGATGCCTCATGTCCATGTCACGCACGATTATAACTAATGCAACAAGTCTGATAGCTATGAATCAAATGTCTAAGAATGTAAAGTCTATGTCATAAAACTTGCATCATATACAGAATCACCTTGAATGTCTCAGGAAGACTCTGTCTCATAAAATAGTGTCAAGTGTCCTGGGTTCTGAAGTACTTGGTAAGACAAGTACGAGCATTATCGGGTCTCGATATCCATGTCTATGTGACGTTACACAACCCCGCGTACGGAGTTGGCACCCGACTATGATCGGACACTAAGCACGTTAACCGTTTCCTAGGTTAAGCAGTTAAAACAAGTTACATATGGATCTACCAGAATTCAAGTAAAATACTATAACAGAAATTACTGAGAATTTACAAGCTCTATGTTCTCACTGATGCAAAATTAACCAAAAAAAATATATAGCAAGCTGCAGCGTTTGGCAAGGTACACTTGTCTGTGGTTCCGGCTATGTTTGCGGTTCTGACTTCAGCTGAAATTGCAGGCGGTACTCCGATTGCTGAAACAAATATCACCATCAGATCCAGAAAATATCAATCAGCTAGAAACGCCTGTCCTTGGGTCCAATTTGGAGACAAGGGCAGAAACGGCAGTTTCGGGCTAAAACGGGGTCCACCGGTGGGCCCGCTTTGCACCGAAAAATGCGTCCGGGTCAACGGTCTCCAAATTCACCAAACTTAGTGTCAACAGGTCAGGAACGATGATACGAACCCAACGGAACTTCTAGAATTGAATTCTGATGAGCCGATCACAAAATTGCCCGTCGAGCGGGGCCTACGGGGCCCACGACACGCGATTTCGTCAACGTTCTCAGAATCGAACCAAACTTGACCCACAGGACCAGCGTATCGCTACGAGTCCGATGGCGCAAGTTTCGTCTCGATCCGACGTGTGTACACAAAGTTAGGGCACGTTCTAGAAAATACGGATACGGGGCGATGTCCGCGGATACGCGTTGATCCCGGTGTGCACGCACACCTGAATCATCTTCTGCGAAATCCCACACGTCCGTATCGACGATGCGCACGTATCTGTGAAGACCGCGCGCGACCAAGTCGTCCCGTTTGGCGGGGCGTACTCAGTTCCGGGGTGAAACATGGTCTGATTTTTTTTTGTTTTTGGATCGCGGTGTGCGATCACCACAGGACGCGATGCCCCGAACAGTTTGTCCGGACACCGAGAGGGTCATACAGGCTTCGTAACGCAATTTGCGGAATCGAAAACGGAGCTACGAGCAAAAAAATATACGCACCTGAACGGGGCCTGAAAACCGAGGTTCGAATCGTGTCCGACACGTGTCGGATTCGAAGAAACTAGGGTTAGGGTTAGGGCTTCTGGCCGAACTCCGGCGGGGACGACGGCTAGGCGGCGGCTAGGCGCCGGCTGGACTGCGGCGGAGGGCCGGGGGCACGCGTCGTGGCGGTGGGCGGCGCTGGGGGCGGCGCGGCGGCGCGGGGACGACGGCGGAGGCTCTGGCTGCTGCCGTTGCCGCTGTTGCTGCGGTGGCCGCTGCGTCGACGAGGGGAGGAGGAAGGAGGAGGGGGTGGCTGAGCGCGGCGGAGGGGGCTGCGGGCAGGTGGCGTCGGCCGGCGAGGCAAGCGGCGAGGCGGGGGCTGTGACGGCGTGGTGGTGGCGGAGGGCTGACCGGGGCGGGGATTTTATAGGCGAGGGGAGAGCTGAGGTGGGCCGAGAGAGGCGGAGCCGAGCGGGGGAGGCGGAGGTCGTGGGGACGCGGGCGGGACGCGTGGCCGAGCGGGGCGGAGCGCGGCCGAGCGGGGCGGCGGAAAACGCGGGCAGGGGCGGGTCGTGGGGTGCGGGCTTGCGGGTCGGGCGGCGGGTCGTGCGGACCCGACCCGACCCGACCCGATAGCCCAACGGGCCGGGCTGGGCTAGTGGGCTTGGGCCGATGGGCTAGGTATTGGATTTTATTTATTAAAAACAATTAAATAATAATTAACTCATTTAATTAATTAAATAATTAATAATAAATGTTTTTAGGTATTTTAAAATAGGTCCGGGGTCCAATAAATTCCAGAAAAATTGCCCTAAGTCCAGTTTTTTATTTTACATCCAAAAATATTATTTTTATAATATTTTAATATCATTTATTATCATTTAAAAATCATTGAATAATTAAAATCCTATTTTTAATTTACAGAAAATTTCCAGAAAATTCCAGAAAATTGCGAAAAATCCAGTTTTTTTTTAAATTTTGAAAATTCAGGGGGTTTACAACAGAAGCCTAAACCCTAACCCTAGTTTTGGACTCATGTCGGACACAACTCGAGACACGAGGAACTCGGTTTTACGGAACACTTCAGGTATTCATAACTTCTTGCTCATAGCTCGGATTTCGATTCCGTGAATTGTATCGCGAAGCCTGTTTGACCCTCTCGGTGCCCGGATAAACTGTTCGGGGCATCGCGTCCTGTGGTGATCGCACACCGCGATCCAAAAACAGAAAAAACCAGACCCTGTTTTACCCCGGAACCGAGTACGCCCCGCCAAACGGGACGACTTGGTCGCGTGCGGTCTTCACCGATACGTGCGCGTCGTTGATACGGACGTGTGGGATTTCGCAGAAGCTGATTCGGATGTCCGTGCACACCAGAATCAGTGCGTATCCGCGGACACCGCCCCGTATCCGTACTTTCTGGTTCTCGTTGTAACTTAGTGTACACACGTCAGATCGAGATGAAACTTACGCCATCGGACTCGTAGCAATACGCTGGTCCTGTGAGCCAAGTTTGGTTCGATTCTGAGAACGTTGACAAAATCGTGTGTCGTGGGCCCCACAGGCTCCACCCGACGGGCGATTTGAGAACGGCTCACCGGAATCCAATTCTGGAAGTTCTGTTGGGTTCGTATCAACGTTCCTGACTTGTTGACACTAAGTTGGACTGTTTATAAGATCTTTGATCCTGACGCGTTTTTCGGTGCAAAGCGGCCCACGTTTGGACCCCGCCTTGACCCGAAATTGACGTTTTTGCCCTTGTCTCCAAATTGGACTCAAGGACAGGCGTTTCTAGCTAATTGATATTTTCTGGACCTGATGGTGATGTCTGTTTCAGCAACTGGAGTACTGACTGCAATCTCCGCTGAAGTCAAAGCTATAAATGGAGATAGAACCCAGGCAAGTATACCTTGCCAAATCCTGCAGTTTTGCTACTTATCTCTTGGTTTACTTTTCATTGTCGTGCAAGATATTTGTACAATGGTTGCATGATTTCCAGTTGTTACTTTTCTGTCATATATAGTTCTTGATGCTTGCTGATTTATTCCTGCTGCTCTAGTCTTATTTTTTCGTTTTGCGTGCATGTACATTATTTGCTCTTTCCTTGGATCACTACTTGTTCCTTAGACATATTGTGATGGTTTATGTTTACTCTGCATTCCTGGAGTTGACTTGACTGATTTCTTAGTTCCTAGATGGTTGTTATTGGACATTGACTACACTTGAGCAAATCTCGATTGTGAGTACCCATTGTACTGCAATAGAGAATTGTTCATTTGACTACCTCCTTTGTGAGCTCCCGCTGGGCTGCGAAAGAGACATACTATAGATTGTGAGTCCCCGTTGGACTGCTTTCTATAGGATCGTGATCTCCCATTGAGATGCGATTACCCCGATTGCTTGTAGTCATGTTTGATAGTATCACTGACATGCCACTGTCTTAGATATAGTGATTTCTCGTGTCTTATTTGCTTGTGTTTACTTTCTTCTCTATCTTGCATGTCATTTATTGTATTTGGCTCGTATTCTTTTGTATCTTGCTATGTCCCCTGAGGACCTGGTTTTGTTCTCCAGATTTAGCAAACGAGGAGTACCGCAGCTTACGAACCAGCACCAGACGAGAGTTTGATTGCAGTTGATGGCCCTGCTTCTTAGTTACTTTCTAGCATGTTTTAGCTATCTCTTTCTTGTCTTTATTTTCTTGTTTGTCGGTAGTGGATTTGTCTCCACCCGACTTAGTATTATTTTTTGCTGAATATTCATCTGTAACTTTACTTTCAGCATTTAATTCTGTTTTGTTTTAGTTCATGCTGTTCTGTGGATGAGATAGTAAACCCTGCCTAATATAATACAGCTTAAGTACACTCCGAAGGATCCATTAAATTGGGTTTGACCATCGGTGTGTGCTGCTGGCCATTGCCACGTGTCCAGTCCCTCGATATTTTGGGACTGGGGCGTGACACCACCAAAGCTTTTTGAACCGAATTTAGCTCCCACGTACGACAATTTCTTTCGGCCCGCCAATGCACGTGGATCCGGGTTCGTAAAGCATGATCATGGTCGTATAACTATAAAAAATATATGCATTAATAAAGTAAACATAGGCATTATAAAAAATATATACATTAATAAAGTTGGCAACTTGTAATTTCAAAAATTAGCTCGCCAGTAAATATCTGACTAGAAATGTGGTCTTCACGTTGCTTAATAATAAGCGCGGTAGTCGGTCCGCCAGGAATACGACCGTCATTGTGGGTAGCCATCGCCAGTAAATATCAAGAGGAGGAAGTTGTGAAAATAGGAGGAGAATGTGGTGTGTGTGAGGAGTGTTTGGGGTAGGAGGAGAATGTGGTGTGAGGAGTGTTGGGAGGAGGGTTTATAGCAAGTGAATATAGCCGTTGGCCAACGGCTAATTTGCCAACGGTGCATGGCCCGCCAACTGAGTTGGCGAGCGGCCCCTCGAGGAGAGCGCTCCGCCAACTCAGTTGGCGAGATGCTCGCCAACTCAGCACCTCGCCAACTGAGTTGGCGAGTGGTCCCCCCTCCGCAAAAACCCAAAACTTTTCCCCTTTTTTATAAATATTTAATTTTATATTACTTTAAATGAAAAAATCCGTAATTTAAAAGGTGAAAAGAAAAGAAAGAAAAAAATCCTCCCGATCTCGATTTCGATCTCCATCAATTTCTTCAGGTTGGTCTTCACCCTAGGGTTTCTTAGATTCCGATCATCAAACTCCCGAGAATACAATATTAGGTTTTTTTCCGGATCGCTTCTTTGCCCCCGAGCAAATTCTGACCTCCCCTTCTTTTTGTGTGTGCCAGTTTCAAGTTGAAATATGGCTGGAAGGGTTACGATTCCGACTAACAACTCGGCGCTCATCGCCATGATTGCCGACGAGGTAATGGTTCCTTTCCGTCTGAACCCAATAATGGCGCCACTGGTCTTCATATGAGGATGTTGACTATGTAAATTTGTTGAATTTATTTACTTGTTTCGAGATGTTTTGACTATAGTTTGCAAAAGCTCTGCAAAAGAAAGTTCTTTTTTTAATGATTAGGAATGTGTTAGATTTTAGGGTTAATGTTGAAATCGTTATCCAAAAAGGAAATGCACTGTCTCTATGACAGGCGGGCCATGCGTTTAGGAAAGGGTAGTATTTCTTACACTGTCGGCAGAATTTTTAGACTTTGCTGGCACCTTCGAAACGTTGCTGATCTTGTAAACAATGATGTGGGATCAGATGGAGAGTTATGGAGATACTTACTAGTAGTTTCTGTAAAGGGTCTTAGATTTTACACTATTAGCTTTTGGCGATAAGATTAGCAGAATATGCATAAAAGATGTTTTGCTTTATGTTTTCTACTTGCATATAAATTTTCCGATGGTAGGGCCTCGTCCCAAAAGATCAAGGAGTGGTGGTGATAAGTGAGAAATTGCTATATATTCGAGAAAGAAAAATGAAATTGACACAAAATTTAGAATTTTTTTTTCTAGGGTTTTATTGAATATACACTGGAAATGGGAAAGATAGACGAAGAAGAAGGATACAATTTTGCAGAAGAAAAGCAAGGCTCAAATCATACATCCCCCAACTGATTCTTGCTTCTCTTTATTTATAGAGGACAGTTACAGTGTATCTTCCCTAACTAACCAGGCTGAGCTGACAAACAAGTAATGTTGAGCTAAAAATGCGCAGAGCATTGAACTTGCGATTCCTGTGTTTGAAGAAAAATGTACGCAGAACCCTGAACTTGGGATTCATGTGTTTGAAGAAAAATATGCGTAGAGCATTGAACTTGGAATTCCGGTTTTTGAAGAAAAAATATGCGCATAACACTGAACTTGAGAGCTAAAATATGTGCAGATTACTCTGAACTTGAGATTCCTCTGTAGCTACTCCCTACAGGTAGAGGTAAAGTTCTTCACTTATACTCCTGAGCTCGTTCTTGTGTTGAATCACTGATACCAAGCTATTCTTAAGACTGGATCCTTATCATTGCCCTCCCCTTATTTTGACCTTGTCTTAAGGTCAAAGTAAGGACAATCCTTAATGAAATTTTTATAAGGTACCCATGTAGCACTTCCTATGTCTCCTTTCCACTAAACTAGAAGAACAACAGCTGCTCTGCCTCTTCGTTGAACTAATTTTCTTTCCAGAACACAATCAGGTTCCAATACTATTTCTTCTTGATAATGAGGGCCACTTCTTGAACTGTAATTCTAATTCCAATGTGCTTCTTCAACTGGGAGACATGGAAGGCTGGGTGTAACTGAGCTTATGTAGGCAGTTCCAGTTTATAAGCCACTGGACCTATTCGAGCTAGAACTTTGTAAGGACCATAGTATGTGGGTGATAGTTTTGGGATCTTCTGTGCGCTAGAGAGATTTGCCTGTAGGGTTGTACTCTCAAATAATCTAGTCACCTATATCAAACACCCTCTCTCTTGTATTCAACTTTATAGTTGTATCCTTGCAATTTGAGTGCCCATTTGTATTGTGCATCAGAGTATACCCTCTACTCTAGCATGTATTTTAAGGACTTATGATCAGTTCTAATTATAAACTCTCTTTCACACAAATATTGACTCCACTTTTTCACAGCAAGCAAGATGGCTAGCATATCTTTTTCATAGGTAGATAGCAACCTTATCCTACCTTTCAAAGCCTGGCTCAAGTATGCAATAGGCCTCCCATCCTGCATTAGAACTGCACCTATGTCCTCTCCTGAAGCATCACATTTTAGCACAAATATCTTCTGAAAATTTGGCATTATCAGTACTGGAGGTTCAGTCAAAGCAGTTTTCAAACATTCAAAGGCTTGCTGAGCTTTTTCACTCTACTGATGTGAATTTTTCTTTAATAATTCAGTTAAGGGACTGGCCATGGACCCGTACTACTTAATGAATCTTCTATAGTACCCAGTTAACCCCAAGAACCCTCTTAATTCTCTGATAGATTTGGGAATAGGCCACTGGATAATAGTCTGTATTTTACTTCTGTCAACTTCTACTCCTTCACTAGTTATTACATGCCCCAAATATTGTACTTGTTGTTGAAAGAAAATGCACTTACTCCTTTTCATCCTCAGTTGGTACCCAATTAGTTTTTGGAATACTTTTTCAACATGTACATAATGATCTTCTAAATTGGCACTGTATATAAGAATGTCATCAAGAAATACCATAACAAATCTCCTCAGATGTGCCTTGAATATATCATTCATCATGGCTTGGAAGGTAGAAGGTGCATTGGTGAGGCCAAAGGACATGACTAAGAATTCACAGTGTCCCTTATGTGTTCTAAATGCAGTCTTAGGAATGTCTTCTTCAGCCATTCTAACCTGATGATAACCAGATCTTAAGTTCAGTTTAGTGAAATAATTGGACCCATGTAACTCATCAAACAACTCTCATGTAACTCATCAAACAACTCTTCTATGAAGGGAATAGGAAATTTCTCCTTCACAATATTCTAGTTTAAGAACCTATAGTCTATACACATCCTCCAAGTCCCATATGCTTTTTTGACTAATATCACTGTTGAAGAGTAGGAGCTTGTATTGTGTTTAATGATCCCAGTGTCTAGCATCTCCTGCACTTGTTTTTCTATCTCATTCTTGTGCATATAGGGTGTTTATAAGGTGTACTACATACTGGCAGAGCACCAGGAATTAAAGGAATCTTGTGATCATAGTGTCAGTCCTGTGGGGTCTTCAAAGAGATGCTTGTATTTGTCCAGCAACTGTTGAACTGTAGGGTGCAAGTCTTCAGTTGCTTCCAAAGTCTTCTCACTTTGAACACAACTGTATAAGGAATACTTGTGGCTTTTGTCTCATTTCTTTACTTACAGGTTCTGTCAATTCTAATCTGTGGCTGGATCCCCTTGAAGTGATGCATGATTCCATTATTCTCATACTTCATAGTTAACTCTTGAAAATTTCAGACAATATCCCCTAGAGTACTCAACCAGTTGGCTCCTAGGACAATTTGACAGCCTGTGATAGGTAGATGCAATATATTGGCAACTATTTTCTTGCCTTGACAATCTATTACCACTGCTTTGCTCACTCCCTGGCTCTGCAACTTCTCACCATTACTCCAAACTGCTTCCTGTCATACAAAGGTAGACCTATTCTGGACCCAAACTTGCTGTCCATAAAACTATGAGTGGATCCTGAATCCACTAGTATTAAAACTGGTTTGTTTTGCAATGTTTTCCTCAATTTCATTGAAGAATGGTGTAATACTCCTGACAAAGCCTGTAAGGATATGGCAAAGGTTTATGGTATAGTAGTCAGTATCTCTTCTTCCTTGACATCTGTCTCGTTCAGTGATACCTCTGCATCATCATCAGAGGTTATTATATAAAGCTGCTTCTCCTTACATTTTTACCCTTTGAACCACTTCTCATCACATAAGAAGCAGTCCCAAATTTTCTCCTTATTATTTCACTAGGAGAAATTACAGAGACCTGTTGTTGAATAGTAGATTAGGGGCCTCTAGAAATAGTGACTTGATGCAGATTCATATTAGGCATCCTACTGTTTTCTTGAACCGAATGATTTGTCTGTGGAGCTGTCACACTAGAATAAGCCATGGATTTGACAAAGGATTCGTTCGAATTGCTTCTGTAGATCTTCTTCACTACCAGCAGTTTAGCTTCATGCAGTGTAGCTAACTGTATAGCCTTTGGCGGGTTGGCAGGATTAGTTATTTGCACTTCAAATCTGATTTCTTCCTTGAGCCCTCCCATGTACTTACTTACCAGCAAAATTTCATTGATTTCATTGATTCCTTTTATTCTTTTAGAGAGTTTTTGGAAGTGAGAGTCATACTCTTGCACCGTGCCTTCTTATTTCAGGAGTTTAAGTTCTATCGTATGATTTGTAAACTGGAAGGTCCAAATTCCAATCTTATAGCATCACTGAAATCCTCCCAACTCATGAAACCTCCTCTTATTCTTCATCTGCCAGTCAAACCAGTATGTAGCTGGCCCCTTCATTTGAACATAACTCACCCTTTACTCTACCCTATTATGGCCCATTGTAATAGTTGAAATAGTGATTCACTCTAATAACCATTCTTCCACCTCTGGACTCTCATCAAATTTAGGTATTTTTAATCTCAAAGTAGGTAACCGCCATCCTTGTCCCTGGCGTCCAAAGGCTCGTGCTCCTGATTGACTTCTAAACAGACTGGATTTGGGATATTTAAGGAAGAATGCTGCATATTTTGATGAGGATATGCAGGAACGTGTGTTGCTCTGGTTCTAGCAAATGAAGTTGATGCTCCATTATTTGAAGGAGACATTTGTGAAGCATATTGCTGCCCAGAAGTGTTATGTATATTTTGGAAAAATAGGGTAATCCCTAGTGTTGACATTATAGTCATGAACATTAACATTTGAAGCATCAACGGATGAATCTACATGAGCAGCAGTTGATCCCAAGGGAATTGCACCCGAATTAAATTCTCCATCACGCCTAATTCTAGATAATTCATCTAGAATTCTTCCAACACTAGAGATGAGTTGATCGACTTTACCTTCCAAATTTTGCATCCGTATCTCGCCATTGAGGGAGGTTCGATTTGGAGATTCATGGAGAGATTCATGACAGCTCATGCTTGGATCCTCAGCTGCCTCCACGACAGAATCTAAGGGCTTTGATACCAAATTGGTAGGGCCTCGTCCCAAAAGACCAGGAAGTGGTGGTGATAAGTGAGAATTTACCATAGATTCGGGGAAGAAATATAAAATTGACACATAATTTAGAAGAAATTTTTTTGTTTTATTGAAGATACACTGGAATTGAGGAAGAAAATAGACGAAAAAGAAGAAGGATGATACAATTTTGCAGAAGAAAAGTAAGGCTCAAGTCATACATCCCCAAACTGATTCTTGCTTCCCTCTATTTTTAGAGAACATTTACAGTATATCATCCCTAACTAACCAGACCGAGCTGGCAAACAAGTAAAGTTGAGCTAAAAATGCGCATAGCACTGAATTTGGGATTATTGTGTTTGAAGAAAAATATGCGCAGAACACTGAACTTGGGATTCCTGTGTTTGAAGAAAAATATGCGCAGAGCACTGAACTTGGAATTCCTGTGTAAGAAGAAAAATATGCGCAGAGCACTCTGAACTTGAGATTCCTCTGTAGCTACTCCCTACAGGTACAAGTAAAATTCTTCACTAATGTCCCTGGTCTCGTTCTTGTGCTGAAATCACTGATACCAAGCTATTCTTCAGACTGGATCCTCATCCGATATCTCAGTATAGGATACATAGCAGATTCTACCGGTAATTGGATCCATTTCGAACGGACCGCATATTAACATTGATGAAGTGCGTAGATATGGATCCTACTGGGTACTATAAAAGACATGAACGCCAAACAGTCTGGACATGGTAAGATAAACAAATAGAACAAGGTCCGATTATATTGGTTTTGTCACGATAAAGAGAGCCAATAATTTATTCTAATAGCATGGTATAGTTCATGCTTTGTGATGCATATACAACAATCACCTAGAGCACAACAAAACCTTTATCCGGAAAATTTTGGTGTCAGCTACATAAATAATTTTCTTGCCTTCTGCTCTCTATTAGAAGACATTTCTTATGTTGTGCTCGAAAATGACATATCTTCTTTTCATAGTATCGATTTAAGTTTGCTTAGGTGTACCCATAATTATACTATCCCCTTTAACTAAGATCCTATCACTCTCCCAGTCTCCCTACTTGATACATTTTTTGTACATGTCCAAATCATCTCAAATGATCACTCTATTGACATTTTGCCAACTTTCCATGAATGTGCTCATTTTCTATCTGGGATTCTAATTCATTTTCACCCATGGATTCATGATTCATTATAGGCTCACTTGAACTTCCTTGATTTCCCAAAAGTGTCTAGACATAGCTGATCTTGTAGCTGTGTTGCAGAACTTTTTTTTTTGTCAAGGCTATTAACTATGACAAAGCACTAAACATCCTATTTTAACTATACAAAAATGTCTTTCTTAACCTTGATTGCATGGCCAATAACTGATCTTAAATAACAAACAAATTATCATTTTTAGGTATGCTTTGTCCTTCAAGGTTAACTAATACTGAATCTACTGTTTCTTCTTATTTTTTCTAAAGATGCATTTTTGATACATTTGGTCCTCTTGCCATTTATTTTAACTCGTCTAGGTTTGAAAGTTTTTCTTTCAAGTTTTTCTTGAAGCTAATGTGTTCTTTAATCTCATTAACTAACATAATATCATCAACAAACAACATATATGGCGGGATCTCATTCTCTGTGTACTGTATACTTATGTACATTCATAGTGTAGTGGGATGTTGATTCTTGAAATGGAAAAGTGTCTTCTCTATATATTCTATATATATCCTTCGATTCTTAATATAGCAATTGGAGACTTGTTTCGCTTAAGTACACTACTTAATCTCCTCAGGTACCTGTCATAAGCCTTTTCTAATTCAAATTAACCATTTGTAGGGCTATGCATTTTTTTAAACTTTTATACATTCTTTCAGTAAGGAAATGATTTTGTATTGGACCTTTATGGCATAAACCAACTTTCTGTTATTCACTTATTTTTGCTCTTAATCTTTTCTCAATTACTCTATCAAAGTTGAACACAAGACTCATAAGGCATAAGCTTGATTTAGATGGTCAACTTTGTACATCGTTCTTATTTACAAATAGCTATGAAGTTACTGTTCATCTATTCCTCAATTCCTCAATTCCTCAATCTGTTTTTAGTCTTAACTCATAAATTGGCTGATTAAGTTACTTAGCAACATCCATCATTTGTTTGGCAAAGGCCTGGTTAGGATGATCACAAGGACAAGTTGTTAGTGCAATGGCTTATGAGTACATTATATTTCTTATATATGGATAACTTGTGTGAACAAGCTTGTATGGAATATGTCAATAACTAAAATGTTTACCAGACTAACCCCTTTTCTTTTTATTTTGATGACTTTTTCCTCCTACTTCTTAAGAATATTTATTCAGCTTCACTCGTGAAATATTCTCTATAATGTTTACCAATTCTAGGTTACCTCAGCTTTTGCCTTGTGTTCTTCTTTTTATTAGGGCATACTATGACCGTATTGGACATTTATATTATACTGTAATAATGCATGACCACATCATATTTATGCAAAGATGTGGCCATATACATTTTGAGTGTGCAAATTATAGAAGGTAGAAGTGATGGCTAAAGGTTTTTAATTCCTTAATAAAAGATTTGAGTTTTTTTTTGCTTTAAGTTTATGTGGGAATCTTTGAGCTCATAAAAAATTACCAAAGACTTCAGATTCCTGTATTTACTTTTAATTTGCTTGATATTGATTTCTTATCTGCATTTCATGTCTACTATACTTTTGGGTGTTATTGCTTTTGTTTGTTTTCTTAGGACACAATAACAGGATTTTTGTTGGCTGGAGTGGGTAATGTTGACCTGCGAAGAAAGACAAACTACCTTATTGTTGACTCGAGTAAGCTCATGATTCCTTGTCTTAGTTATATTCGACATTTATTTTTTCTCCTTAATGTTGGGGTATTAGTTGATGTTAAACATTTTCCCACCATTTCTGTGTGTTGAATAATAAAAATAATATTTATTAGGTTCTGTTTCAATTCTAGGGGATGTAATCTCAACGAATGGGTTTGGGCTGAAAAGGCCTTTGGTAAACCTATTCATATGGTTAGAAATACCTACATTTATATTCCTTATAGCTGTTTACTTGGGAATTCCATTTATAAAGTGTTTTTATAATACATTTAAAACTTGTCTTGAACCAATAGACTCTCTCCTAATCTTCCCTCTTTCTCTCTCTCTCACAATAAATCCTCGTAATGAAGAACATGTTTGCTTGGGAATTCCATTTATAAAGCATTTTTATAATAAGTTTAAAACTTGTCATCTTGAACTAAATACTCTCTCTCCTTCTAACCTCCCTCCCCCCCCCCCCCCTCTCTCTCTCTCTCTCTCTCTCTCTCTCTCTCTCGCGCGCGCGCGCGCGCACACACACAGTAAATCATCAGAATTAAGAACATGAGGCGAGGACCTCATTTATGTTAATCCTCAGGACTATCCTTACCTGGGAGATTTAAATTTGAGATTTTGGGTGAGAAATGATATCCAAATAGGCCAATGCCATCATAGGATAAGCTAGTTGATTGGGGAAAAAAATCCTTAAGACTGATCCGTCGGTTTGACTCTATTCAAACAAAACCTGATATTGTTTGCGCCCAAATTGTTTATACATTTGTTTTCTTGCATTAAATGTTTATGACATAACATGAGTTATTTTCTAGTAATTGGTATGTGTGTTAAGCCAGTTGATTGGCAAAAAGAGTATCCTTGGGATGATCCTATGAATTTGATTCTATTCGAACAAGCCCTGATATTGTGTGCACGCAAATTAATTATACTTATGCTTTCTCGCATTACAAGTTAGTAGGTAACTTAAGTTATTTCTGGTACCATCTAGTTCAGTATATGTTACACATCATACTTTGGATGTCTGTCATCATTATCTTCTTCTTGATTTTGTGAATATCTCCCATCTTATTTAGATAACATCTGACAGACAGCCATGCTGAGCCAAGTGAACATCATATTACTTTCAGTTATCTAAAGACTGTATGGGACATTGTATCTTGTATTTCTTTATTGAAATAACTGTTACGTTCTCCTTATATTTCATGTACCGAGTAACTGGGATGTCCTTATTGCATCCATCTTTAAGGTGCTGCTTTCCTTATGACAAGTTATTTTGAAATTCGCTAGAAACAACAATGAAAGCAATCGAAGATGCATTCAAGGAGTTCACTACTAAGGATGACATTGCCATTGTGCTGATCAGTCAATACGTAAGTGTGTTTCACGCTCCAGAACTTCATGCTTAAGACCTGCATTTCCTTTTTATGTTAGATTTGTGTGAGAGACATGCTGGGTAGATATCTTGATCACACAAAGATCCTGTTTGAGAGGATTGAATCACTCTCAAGTCATATTTTAAGTGCATTTGCAAGATTTTTCACAATATTTCTAAGCAGAGATGGGAAGCTTATTGGTCTCTTATGTTAGGCCTTATGACAACCCTAGTGTGGGGAGGGGTTGGACACGGTTGATAGCAAATTTAGACTAATATGCCATAATAAGACCATAGCTAGGCTATCAAAAGTGAAGTACAAGAATATGAACAAGTGCAGAGAGACGAACTATATAGACTAGTTTGCACCCCTAAGGGTCTAGTCCAATGCTTAAGTTACCACTTACGACCTTTTTGGTACTCCAGAGAAGCAACCTCCCTATGCAACTATGTTCTCACTCTTATAAAGTCCAGAAGATTATTGTGAACCCTACTGACATGTTCACACTCCGAACCGAGCCTCGAACGCGATCCCAAAGCCCATTAAATATCCTTCCACCCCTTCTTCAGAGCACTACTTTCGGAAACCTCTGCCTCCCTTACTAGCCACAAGAGTACTCCATTGTGGAAATCACACCACCTTAGACTTCCACATTAGCCGGACCATATTATGAGATCAAGAGTTAACAATAAGCACATAAATTTATCACTTGGTCTCTCTTGTACTATAAAGCATAGCTAAGGAGACTCTCTCATTTTATCCTCTAGAATGAATATGTAATTGAATGTTGCACTACAGAATAAGAATAAAAAAGAGAGCAAAATGGATGCACATTCTAAGTACAAGGTGTCATATATAGATACCAGTTGAAAACTTCTAAAATGCAAAAGATAGGGTACCCCCGACTTGTCTGGTCAAACTGACCTATTGTCTTTCATCCACCAGAGACTGATGGAACTTCTCATGTCACTTGGACTGGAAATCTGGTCAGTGTACCGAATTTCAGTATCCTGTGCACTTTTCAAATTTTGAATATTTGAATGCAATGTTCTAGTTTGTATGATGCATAATAAGTATTTCTTTGAATTCCAGCTATTGGCATGTGTTATAAAAGTGAGCAAGAAGTCATGCTATTTTTAGCATAACTAAACTAGGACAATAATTTGACTTTGAAAGTCCTTCGTAACATGCATCTTGATACTAATTTAAGTATCATCAAAGTATGGTGCATCTATCAATTCATACATTTAAGATATAGTATGATCTCACTTCCACCATTATCAGCTTGGATATAATCAAATATATGACTGATTATCTATATTATCTATGTAAAAATATGCAACCATGAATATCTAGATAAAGTTTGCACCTAAGTGTCTACAATTACATCACATTTGATATTGTAATGTAATTGTAGATACTATATTCAACTATATCTAATATGAATCAGAATGCTTTTTTTTATCAATTTTATCTTTGATTAATTCTAGAGTCCCATAATACTAATCAGCACGTTTCATAAATACATCTCTGTTGGCTGCCATTGTTCTTGTAGTCACTTTGAGCTTGAGATAGCTCGACTTGCATGATGGGTCTTTGACTCTTATTCATATAAGCTCAAGTTGCACACACTACGACTATGGCTTGGACTTGATGCATGCACCTAAGTTTGCAACTAAGTGTCTACAATTACTTCGGTTCTTGTCACTGACACGAGTTTAGTGAGATCTCCAAATTTAGCTTCGATAAGAGAATCTGCCAACCTCCATCTAAGCTCAACAGTATTAACATCCATAACCTGTACTTATGCTCAATTCAACTCATCAGTTATCAGTACCTTGACTAATTTAGTTGGCCATCATCAAACCAACCATATGAACATGCTGGTGTCAACATCTTCCACATAAATTATCTCTACAGTGAGTGACCTCAATATAGTTGGTAAATAACTTATGTAGGTCACAAATGGTACTTGTCAACGGTAATTTTTAACACAGTTTAGTTCTCTTGCATTTCAGGGCCTTTTACTATATTAGCCTACAAGGATGCTTAAAACTCTCTGTTTCTCCTCTCAGGTTGCAAATATGATTAGATTTCTAGTAGATAGCTACAATAAACCTGTTCCAGCAATATTGGAGATTCCTTCAAAGGACCATCCGTATGACCCTGCACAAGATTCAGTTCTTTCCCGTGTGAAGTACCTGTTTTCAGCTGAATCGGTATCGGAAAGGCATTGACTTCAAGTTTTACCTCACTACCGTATTCATCTATCAGTGAGTATGCAATCATTAGCCAGTTGGGTGTTACTACTACTACCACAGGTTTGATGAGCTTGATGAATCTTTTCTCACCAATCAATGGGAGGAATAAATTATAAATTGCTTCCCAGTTGAAATAACCTCAAAACAATGTATCATGCAAACGTAAGATCCTGAGAATTTCATGATAGATTGGAAGTTATATGTTCTTCCTTAAACTTGGCAATTGTCAAAGCTTCCATTCAACTTTTGCAATGTAGTTGGTGCACCTGTTTGATTCTTGTATAAGTGTTGTTTAATGTGACTGCTAAGTTATCAGCATGATGCTCCTGATTGGTTAGAATTGCATCCATCTTCCCCTTTGTCTTGTTCTCTTATATAGTCTGTTTTAGGACCATATTTTATACACATGCTATAATACCAACCACATTGAGAGAAAATAAGAGAGGAGAGCATTAGAGGAAACTTTAGAGGTGGAGCCATAATCTTAGGCTCTTAACCAATGGAGCCAATTCAACCCATAGTGTTTTGATCTATTAGTGATTCCTAGTACTACCTCAACAAACATGTGAAAGTTATTATTAGTAACTAACAATAGCATGCAACAAGTCTGTCCTGTTCTTGTACCAACAATTGAATCACAGCCAAGGAGAGTATATAGATGTGTGCAGTTGAAGATACTTGTCCAGAGCATGCAATCCCATGCCCTTCCCAAATCCACTCATCTTGTAACCACCAAAGGGACAGTCTGGATCAAAAGCATAGTCAAAATTGATCCCCACAATGCCTGCACGAACTTTTTTTTTTCCCTATAATTTTAACCAGCACGCCACGGGCTCAGTTTGATAGGAGTTCCCACCCTCATCTATGCCGGTCGTCATTGGGGAATCAGACTCGTCGTGTGCGTAGCACACTGGCATTTTCATCATCGTCCGTAACGCACACCTCGTGCACTCCGCACGTTCCAGAGCTCCACGAGACGGCCATGACGTCTTTTGACGTCCGCAACTCAACGTCTCGCTTTGCCCACGGCGCCGACGTGACACCCCCGACGTCTGAACGACGCCTACGACAGCCGAGCCGTCCAGCCACCCGAATTTCGCACGACGTCCGTACGACATCTTCACGACATCCTTACGAACGACGAGCCGCGTGGTCGGCCGTCGTTTATACCCGTGGTAGGATGGTGCGGGACCCCGCCCGCACGACTCCCTTGCCGTTGAGTTTTACATGCACGGTTGTCCCATCCTGTCCCACGCCTGCACGAACTTATCTTGAAATTCTGTTTGCTTCATATAAATCCTTAATCACTATTCCTGCTGCCTCTTTAACTGTCCTAGTGCAAAGAAAAAGTAGCAGCATAAGCTTGATGTTAATATGAGAACTGATGTATTTGTGATCAAGTTGTAATTATCTAAATGGTCATGGAAACATTATCCCAATAGTGAAATACTGTATTATGTTTGTGCCAATAACATTTAGTTACAATGACGAAAATGCTATCCTTGTCTTAGCTAGAAGAGATTCCATCTGTCATCTAAATGTCATTTGAACCTTTTCAAATTGAGTTTAGTTAGAGCCTGTAGATGTCCCTAGCTAGGACAAAACAAACTTAATTTTCCAAATATCTCATCTTGTGCTATCGACATATCCTCCTGCCAGATTTGTCAGTAATGATTATTGTTACTTTTAATGTTAATTTTAATTTTAAGATTCGTCATATTGGCTGCAACATTAACCATCACCTCAGCTGCTGCCACATAAGGATGGATAATTTGGAATAACAATTTGGAGGCATAATAATATTACTCTTTTCATAATCTGTTGAGAGCTGTAGAAGCTGGAGTTAGTATTGATTATAGGATTTTGTGGCTTATTATATGGCAGCGTATCTGTAAGTACCATACATACTCATTTCTAGTCATGCTACAAAGGTGGATAGGATGAATAGAATAATCTTCTCGGCATCCTTTACATTTATTTATTTTCTCATTTCTAGTCATGCTACAAATAAGTGACCATCCATACCCAAAATACACACACAATTCCTAATTATTTTCTCCCTGTATTAATAAGAGAGAGAAGCCCAAATCCATTCTTTTGATTCACAAAATAATCATTCTTCCTTACTTTTATAACATAAACGATATAGTTTCTGATACAACTGGTATCAAAGAAACTAAATAACTAACAGATCGGTCTGGTCTGGAATTGATAAATGGGTTTTCAATTTGAAGACAAAGCATGCAGCATATGAAAAGGAAGAAATCCAGAAACACACACTTCTGCTCCTCCATTTCAGCTACTATCGCCAGGGAGAACCATAGATGGGAGTGACCACAGACTTGACATTGAGATACTTGTCAATGGCATCCAAGCCCATGTCTTTCCCAAACCCGCTCATCTTGTAACCACCGAACGGGCAGTCATTGTCGAAAGCAAAGTAACAGTTGATCCAAATCGATCCGGCCCGTATCGATCTCGAGACCCTGTTTGCCGTGTTCAGGTTATTTGTTATTATACCAGCAGCTAGTCCATACCTTGTGTTGTTGGCCTTCTCAATGGCCTCTTCAATAGTCCTGATCAAAAAAGAAAACAAATTGGAAGAAAAAAAAGGCAGGACACAAAATGTCACGGTTATCTTCAATGGCATACACACTCCAACCATGTCCTGTGGTTGGGACATGTATTAATCAGACAACCTGGATACTCTAAAATATACTACCAGGACATGTCAAAATGAGTGCCGTGTCACTGTCACCGTGTCCATACTGTGTCACGTCATAGATGACCCCCACGAGCTCAGGGCCGGCTCTGTCATTTGGAGATTTAACAGTTTTGCAACTGCGTACAAGCAAAAATGGAACTTACTTGAACTTCATGAGAGACATCACTGGTCCGAATATTTCATCCTGAGCTATCTTCATATCCTCCTGCCGGAAAAATTCATGCAAAATTTCACATTCAAGACACGAATTCCATGGACATGTGGTAGTATCAAGCACAGTTAAGCTCAGCTCGGATGTGGAAACTAGTTTCCATATAACAAGTAGTGCTAATGTTGTTTGTTTACCTTAACATCAGTAAAGATTGTAGGTTCAATGTAGTACCCTCTCTCACCGCAGGCCTTTCCTCCTGTAAGTAAGGTAGCCCCTTCCATCTTCCCATATTCGATGTACTTAAGTACTTTCTCAAATTGTGCCTTATCGACCTGTAAGTCACTTGGAAAAATATTAATGACTTCAACTATATATTTGTGTGTCATTAGACAAGAAAAGGCACACATACCTGAGGGCCTTGGTTAACATTAGGACTTAAAGGGTCTCCAACTACCCAACTCTTTGCTTTCTCTGCCATTTTCTTCACGAAATCATCGTAAATTCCTTCTTGAACGTATATACGAGTCCCGGCCACACATATTTCGCCCTGAAAGTCCAAGCAAACACTAGTAGGTTTTAATCAAAATACACAACGATGCTCAAGGGGCACAAGCTAGTGAGTTGTTTGAGAGGGGACCTTGTTGACAAATGAGGCTAATTGGACAAGGTTGACCGCCATGTCCACATCCGCATCATCAAAGACGACGACGGGGGCCTTGCCTCCTAGTTCGAGCGACACATGCTTCAAATTACTCTTTGCGGCTGCCTCCATGACCACCCGCCCGACTTCCGTAGAACCAGTAAAACTAACCTGAAACCAGTAAAGTAATGCCTAGCTACTAGTCACATGAAACTAAAAAAACCTGGCATATAATAGATACAGTTCTTTTAATTTTAGGACAGGACAAAGTGATGATTTGCAGTGACAATGGCAGTATCGATATGCATCGGTATCGGACCATCCTATGAGTAACGAGAGCGACGGTATCGGAGGTTTGGATTAGAGTATCGAATTTTTTGGCATCAGAAAGCAATCAATTATTAAAATCTAGAAAAATTATTTTATACATTTAGGTACAATTTTAAGTATTTTATGTTTGTTTCTTAATAGTTTTAGAATTGAAAGTATAATAGTCACATTTACTGATTGGTTTACCTACAATAAGTAAGTTTTCTTCATTACATGCTTTTACACTCTTACTATGTTTTACCGTCTTATTGATTGGTATTTTTCGTTCAATTTTCTCTACCAAATTTCCTTGGAAAGAGACCTCCAACGTCGGTATCGGAACATGTCAAACCATACCTATTTGAAATGTCCGTATCCCATACCCGTATCGTATCCATAGTTGTAGTCGTGTCACACAGAAGCCAATTTAGCTTCACAGAAAAAAGTTGGTTTCAGTAACTAAAACGACGAACCTTGTCGACATCCATATGAGAAGAAAGGGCAGCTCCGGCGGTGGGTCCGAAACCAGTAACGACGTTAAGCACTCCATCAGGTATACCAGCCTGGAATTGAAAAATAAAGGCAAATTACCGATACATGTATGTCAGGCTACTACTTGAGCTAGTAAAGCAGAGAGAGAGAGAGAGAGAGAATTTCCTATGGTACTTAGTTTCTAAAGCAGCTAAGGGATACTTGGGGTTTCAAATTACTGATAAAAGTAGTCCCAAATTATAAGATGCAACCAATCGAGCGATATCGAGTGAATACCTGCTTTGCTAAATTGGCATAGAAGAGGGCGGAAAGTGGGGTTTGCTCTGCCGGCTTGACAACCATTGTGCATCCGGCAGCAAGGGCAGGGGCGACCTTGAAGAAGAAGATGGTCGTCGGGTAGTTCCATGGTATGATATGTCCCACAACTCCGATGGGCTCCTTCAACGTATAACCTTGTAACTCCCCGGACATCTTCAGTGTCTCGCCGTGGATCTTATCTGCTGCACCGGAGTAGTACCGAAGCAATCGTACTGCCGCTGGTATGTCCACAACCTTGCCGAGGAAGAACAACTTCCCTGCATCTATGCAGTCGAGAATGGCCAATTCTTCTATCTTCTCTTCGATCAAGTCGGCATATTTCATCATAATCCTCCCTCTCTCCTAGCAATTATATATCAACCACCAACCAACTTGTAATAGAAATCAATGTACAAACAAATTTGTTAGTTAGTTAGTTAGTTAATTACTCACATAACCAGACATGCGAGGCCATTTTCCATGGTCGAAGGCTTCTCTAGCGGCCTTCACAGCCAAATCCACATCTTCCCTGTCTCCTTCTGCAATCTTTGCTGTCACCTCCCCCGTGCGAGGATCGATAGTCTCAAATGTTCTCCCTGTGCCACTCACAGACCATCCGGTTCATATAATTGACAACATAATTTTCAACTACTCGAAATTCTCACAAAAATCTGGTCATGATGTTCCCAACTTTTGATGATGATGATACTGATGTATCAATTGACTCCACCATAACCTAATAAGCACCAACTCTCCAAAATTGCGAGTACTCTTGTCGCGGCGCCGGACACATATTTGACACAATAACAACACTCTATAATATACTAGGGAGGCATCCAAGACAGTCAATGATGCAAGCACTCGAGACGGACGCAATAGGCAAAAATAATAAATAAAACATAAATAAATAAATAAATTATATATATATATATTTAAAGAAAATTGTTGTTTATTCTTTCCAAAATGTAAATATTTAATGTTCTCAAATAGTAAAAAAATAAAAAATTTATTGTTTGCTTTTTCCAAATAGTATAAAATAAGTGTGCATTCATACTAGTTAGTGTATAATACGAAAAGTAAGACTTTACCGTAAAATATTTTCTCTCAAAAAATACCTATGATTATTGATTAAAATTGTTCACTAAATTTAACATTAATATTTGAATAATTATGTAAAGAAAAAGTAAAAAAATTAACATATTATTGTTTGTTCTTTCCAAGTAATTTGATACATATATACTAGTATATATAATGATGAAGTTTTACATAACCACAGTAAACAAAATGACAAGAAAAATAAAAGTAGGATCTTTTGGATTTGAAGAAGAACGAGGAGATGAATGGTGCCAAGAAGATGAATCACATATCAGACATGTATGAAGCAGAGAATTAAAAAAAAAAAAAATTGAGGGGAGAAAAAAAAAATTAGTACCAGAAACGGAGTCAACGAATTGGCCATTGATGAAAAGCTTGGTATATTTGATCTCTGGGATCTTCACGTTTTCCTTGGAGTTGCTATCCATGAAGAGAAGAGGAGGTTAGGTTAGGTTAGGTTTCGGTGGTGATATTGTTGAGGTTTATGTAGAATTGTTTAGTTAGTGTGAGCACCAACCAAGTCACGTTTCTTTCTTATCGCTTTTCTATGTGAGTGATAGTGACGATGGAACTACGATAAAAAGAAACATATCCCTCCATTAAAATAACATCCAAAGTCTGAAGCAATCATGTCTTGACTGGTACCAGCTGTCACATGTGACCTTCGTCCAGAATTGGAATCCTAATTTTGCCAACCGGAATTCGGAATGTGAACAGAACTTGTGCACTGAGTGCTGAAAAACCAGGGATTCCAATCAACCCCAACTGAAATTTTGGTTCTACGCATTTACCAGTGGTTGTCACATATGACAGCCCTTTGTCGCCTCTCGTCCCCAAATTTCACCAAGCAAGGAACAAGGCTCTTCGCGCTCTACCTTTCTTCACATAAGTAACCCCATCTAGAAAAAAAAAATTATTTATATTTATCTCATTACTAATTTCTAATTATGTTTTCCTCTATTATTAAATTTTATTACTACTACTATTTTCATTTCATCCATTTCTCAAGTGTTATTTGTATTTACCCTCGTTACTAAATAGTAAAAAAATTAATATTAGGAGGAAACATAATTATGGATTAGTAACGAGGATAAATACAAATAACAAAAACAAAATCAAATCTTTTGGAAATGACAAAGTTGGGGGCAGCAACATGGCCTGTTTTCCTACAAGAAAAACGTGTTAGGCACTACTACATATTGAGTAGTAGAATAGTTGAATGACATTGCAGTACATTTCATGGAAACAACTAGGACACTGATTATTAGTTCGGAGAAGATGGGCAGGTAAGTAGGATATATTGCGACAACTGGGAAGGTTGCTATACCGTACCCAATTTTCAAAACATGTCCATTACAATGATTTCAGAGTACTATAAGGCTATTTGTGTTCATTTCTACCAAGAACTTGAAGAACCTCAAAAGTTTATAGGATAAAGTGCAAAAAAAATTTCATTTAAATTGTCTCGTTAGTAAAATAATACTTGATAGACAAATATAGCAATTAAACCCTCCCGTAATATATGACTTCGATCAAAATGTCCCCTACCGTTTACAAACCGTCAGTGGCTGTTTTAAAAATTAAAAAATACCAAAAATATATTCAGTTTGGTTTGGTTTGGTTCAAGTCTGGTTCAATCTGGTTTATCTAAAATCAATATTTTTTTAGCTATTTAAAAATAGTTTTTGAGCTCAATAAATTTCAGAAAAATTACACAACATCCTATTATTAATTATACACAAATATAATATAATTTTTTATAATATTTTAATACTTAATTTAATACCCAAAAATATTAATTCCTGAACATTTTATTTTAATAATGAAAAAAATACAAAAAAAATCGAAATTCATAATTAAATTTGTAAAAAAAATTCGAGTGTTTACAGGTCGACCGTTCTAGTCCCATGGGCTAGAATAATCCAAAAAAAAAAAATTAATTTAAATATATAAATAATTTTGTACCGAAAATACAATTAATATGTACAATTGGTCATCTTTATCACAAAAAAATTGTGGTGTAGTGGTTATTATGTTGGACTTGCACACAAAATGTTCATAGTTCAAATTTTGGTGGAGATATTTTTTTTTTTACTTTGATTTTTTTTTTTTATTTTTTTATATATATTATGTATGGGGATCACATTTTAAAAGTTCGTCTCGAACCCTTATGAGCTCATAGCCAACCTTGATAGTATATACAAAATTCTGTATAAAATGTCGTGCCATATCAAAAAGAAAAATTAAAAAAATGTTCCAACTGCAACCATAAACACCAATTTTGCTTTTAAGATTATCCATATATATCAGAAAATGGTTAGTTATAAACCATAGTGAATGCAACACAGACGTCATGGCCACCGCCTCTAAAATCTAGATGGGCAGAATCTGTATTAGTTCCAGAGCCACCAATTCTACAACATCCAATGTCAGACGTTAGTCAATGTACATGTAGGAGATCAGAGTAGGGATGAGCATTATTCAATTTTGAATCAAAAATCGAATATAATGGAACCAAATAAAAAATTTGGTTAAAATATGTTCGATTTTAGTTTTAAAATTACTAAAAATAATTATTCGATTTCAGTTTTGAATTTTGATCTAAAACCAAAAACCAAATAAAACTTTTACAATTAAGGAAACTACAGATCAGTTACTATGGAACACTCTTTCTTTCATGCCACAATTTTCATATTAAGGAAACTACAGATTAGTTACTATTTTTCTTGCTGTTACAAAGATTGGATTAAGTACCAAAAAAAATAAAAGCACAATAGTAATGTAAGACACCTACAACAATGGGAATGAAAAACAACAACTTGTGAAAAGTAAAGCTATTACAAAACAGAACTTTTAAAGACTTGAAAGGAGAAAGCTCGCTGGAACAATTGCTCAAAATAAGATTCGATCTTATTTCGTCGATTTACACTCAGTAATCGACAAGTTATGAAATACGAACTTCTGTAATGCTTTCTTTGTCACTCTTGTACTGACAAAAATTTGGACTCATTAGCGTGTATGAACGGACAATACTTCGTTGCTTCTGATTATTGCTACTATGACTCTTGACATAGCATACATTATCTTGTTCACTCTTTGCAAAATAGAAGAATTTTATGAATATATAGGGAACCAACCCCCCTTAGCAGCCCACTGTCCATTATGGACAATAAATTCATAGATTAACTCTCCATTACGTCGGACATCTCAAAAAAAAAAAAAAAAAAAAAACTCTACATTAAGTGTCGGTTGCAATAATAACCCCACTAAATGACAGTTATGTTCCTGGAGCAACGAATAACTAATTTTATCTACAGAGCAGCATTTTCGTGCGAAGCGCGCACTATCTCAACCAAATGGACTGCCACTTTCCATGTGTATAAGTCAATAAAAGATTAAATTTATAATAAAATACACATTTGGAATTGTCACATGGACGTAAAAATATTCTTTATATTACAAATTCAAACCCCAACAGATACAATCCCGGCCCACTCATCATGTTCCACTCGTTCACTCGCTGCTTCAAGTAAACCACTCGATGCTCTCTCACAATCGATTAGTCTCGCTTCGTCTATATATTGCGACGAAGCTTTTTAGATACTCCGCTATGCGCATTTATGCATGAACAACGCCTATACTTCTGTAAGGCCAAAACTTTTATTCTTTAATAGAGTTGTTGCCTCCAGGCCACGAGAGAGAGGTAGCCGGAGTTGGACTTGCAGGATCTATTCTTCTATTACCTCCTGACACGGTCATCTCACTTTTTGCGCTCTTTCTACGGCCCATTATGCTTTTTCCGGCCCGGCATGCTTGCTTTAACTCTATCGACAACATTTTTGGTGTCAAGACCAGTAGCAGCAGTAGCGCCAGCTAATGGCCGACAGAGCGATCGCGATCCACTGATACGACTGAACGATGCAGAGCGGACGGTGGAGATGGATGACGACGACCAGGTCTGGTATGGCTCTCATACGAGGTCGTTAGGTCGAGGTAGGATAAATTAACAATTCCAACAAAAGTAAGGATGTCAGGTAAAAGGTAGTCAAAAGTTTCTCTACCATTTAACAAAGAAAAAATCTGAGGAAAATATTGCAACCCACTCTTCCACACGAGTGACGAGTCCATTTTTGTTCATCTAACAAAACTATAATATTTGTTCACCCTCCACTAAAAAATGAACATGTGTCAAATTAAATATCAAAATCACTTTGATTGTTCACAAAACTACTTTTAAAATAATTTTGTGTTAGATGAAAATGATACGTGTCCTATGTGAACAAAAGTAAACTCATTTTCGGCCAAACAATGAGCACAGTAAAAACTCTGATCAAATTAGTATTGGCAAGCTGGAACGAACAAAATGATCAGTGTCAGCACAAATAGGCTATGCCAATTTAATTACACAAAAACTTAATTCAATACATATTTCTCACGCCACTTTCATTCGAATTAATGAAAAAAGAACAAGTCCATTACTATTATATATTCTGAAATGACTAGCTAATTTGAAATTATTAACTACTGTAGATATTGATTTCAAATATCAAACTGAAAACTTCAAGTTCTAAATTCTTGATATGTAACAAGAAGGTTAGAAGAAGCAACAAAGGGGTTGTATATTTCAGTTGGTACATAATGTAAATACAACAGAAAATTTGAAAAGACACGTGTACTTGCAGCATATCTGGCACTATAGTTGTTTCGTATCGGTTTTTCGATACCGACTCCAACCGATACCAGCCAAAATTCACCTATAGCTACATTGGGACTCTCTTTTCCGATCAAATTAACTGAGAAATTAATCAAATAAGAAAAAACTACAGTAAATTAATGTAGATAATAATTTTGGGATGCCACCATTTAATCGAGACGGTTCATGTGGAAGACATTCGTGTGGTGGAGATTGATAGACAAGCGATGGAGGACTACTGTGTCTGAAAAGATATGGAGAGAGTCACATTCAGGTTTAGTATGGTCCTAAATCAGATTATGACCTATCATTAGGAGATTGACTAGACAGAGATGGTTTCGACCAAAGCAACGACAGTCAAGATGTCCATGTGCTTTTACAAAATGATCAGGAATAAACTCCTTACTCGAGACAGGCTAACCAGTTTTGACATCCCCTGCGAGGATATGAAGTGATGCTTATGCGAAAAACATGATGAATCCAGGTACCTTTTGTTCTTCGCTTGTGACGTTGCTTGGGATATTTTGAGCACACAGAGGACTAAGTTTGGACCAACCACTATGCACGGTAGAGATCTTGATGCGGTTTTGAACAACATCAAAGCACAGAAGGGCAACGGAGTGAGTGGGTACCGCCGACTCAGAATAATTTTTGGAACGGTAGTCTAGCACGTGTGGAGGAAATGAAATCGACGTATATTTTGAGGATCTTTTGTACAAAGAGATATATATGCTGATATATATATATCCTAGACCCCAGATGACCTATCTTGTAATATGGAATAAATCTTAGTTTGTAATCTTCGTTTTATCTATAATATTTATCTTCTTCAAGAAAAAAAAAAATATATGTACATGCTATGGTAGAAAAAAAGAAAGAAAGATGTACATGCTACGGTGTATCGACATAATCTATCATCAGTAAATTATAACCTATCGACACATTATATTCATTAAGTAGAAGTTGTTTATCTTATAAATTCACAAGATTCATCATTCTTAATTTTTTTTTCATTCAAGACTATTTATTGAAGATATATATTATACTTAATTTAAAGACAATAAACAATAATATCCATTGTAAGTGAACTATGAGTACTTTTGAAATACTCAATTCAAAACTAATGAAAAATAACAAATAATATAGAAAATAATGTCAATATGCATCAAAATTTTCTATTTCTATTTCTATTTCTACTCCTACTCCTACTCCTACTCCTACTCCTATTAATATTAATATTATTAATATTTTCTGAAACATAGAACTACGAAACTTTGTCCCATAATATTGATACTCATGAGAAAACACTGAAGCAAATACAACAAACCTTGACTAGCATAACAGTCACACATGCAGAAAATTTGGTACAAATTAAAGAGGGGAAAGATACCTCTTCCCGAACACCCAAAAGAGAAAATATATTAAAAATAATTAAGAGATAAGATGTATTTAATCTCACGGTTTTTTATTGACGAGTTTTAAAAATTAGTAACTCATGAGTTACTCTTAAGATTTTTCTCATCGAAAAATAGAAACTGTAAAACCAAAATATAAGGTAAGTACAATTCTCAGGATGCAGGGGATTGAACCCAAGTCTCTCACTTTGCAAAGCTGAGTACTCTACCACACAATGAAGTTGTTAAAGAAAGCAGTCGTACAGCAGGGATGGAGTAGCGGTACTGTTGACTCGGAGTGAAGCACAATGCTGCACACCTCGAAATGAAAATAGCTATTACGTGTCCATGACTTGATACCATGTACGTAGTGTTGGAACTAGTTTATATATTTGCAGCTATGTCTCATCAACGTTTGCTCAATCTTCCCATTTTTAGTGATACCATGTACGTAGTGTTGGAACACAAAAATAGTTTGGCTTAATTTCTAGTGATAACTGCAATCCAAATTGGACATTAATTGTTAGTGAGTCACATGCCAGGTAGCTTCCTTGTGTGTAGTTTTTGGAGTCCATTAATTGTTGGTATAGATATTCTTTCTGCATCGACTAAGTGTCTGGCTTGAATTAACTGAACCCCTCATATCCAACTGTTTTGACTCTCTTCCTCATTATTCAATCAGTCCCCATCTCGTTGCTTTTGCTTGCACGTCCAAGTAAGTATCCATTCCTTGACCCCATCTCTATGTTAACTACAGTTAGTTGTTCTATAAATATACCAAACCTATGTATTAACTTCGATCTGTACCTGCAATTTGCAACAGTAGGCTGAATCTGCTTGCAGGAAACAAACATACCAAACCTATGTATTAACGAGATCACTACTGGTCTCGTCCTGCCTGCCCAGAAGCAACTTAATCAACCAATCACCGTCTCCAATTTGATTGTGCAGTGCAGATGTCAAGTGCATGTAACCATTTCTTAACTTCCAAAAGCTTTCAATGGTGATCACATTGTAGCCTTGTTCTGCATCATAAGCTCTGATCCACAACAAGTTGGCATTTCATAATTAAATAGCAGCTACTGTTGGGTGGCTTCAATACACAAACCAACAAATAGAATCTAACCCAACTGAAATCACCTACATGAGAAACCAACCTAAACTTTTCCTTTTTAGTTTACTAGTTAAGTTACACGTAAAATATATATATATATATATATATATATATATATATATATATTTTGATATTAAGATCAAATTATTTAAATATATTTAAATAAACTAGAAAACAAATATCTTTCGTTTATTCGACCGGATTTGGCTTACGTTGTTCACATCTTGTCGCAGTTTATGCATGAGTCCCGACGTGATCATTGTGATGCGGCTTTGAGGGTTGTTAGATATCTGAAGGGTTGTCCTGTAGTGCCCCGCTCCGCGTAGGCACTATGTACAAAGGATATCGCTTTGCTGGCTCGAGCGGAAGCCTTCTCGAAGTGTTCTCCAATCGAAACATAAGATGATTGATCTATGTGAGTGGACAGAACTTCATTCTCTAATTCTTGCACGCCTTAATAATGAATCTGAGTTTTCTACTGCTTGTTCTAATATAGTTTCATAAGAAGAATGATAGAACCTGACTCTGCATGCTTAATAAGAGAACTTGTATTTCTTGTCATTGAAACGAACCCTTGCCATACTAAGAAAAGATAGAAATATTGTATGCTAAGTTACACATGCACCGCCATCGAACGAACCATTGCTATGCTAATAAGAAAGAGTAAAAGATTGCTTGAACTTGTCCTTATATCGCATGCTAAAATAGATTAGAACTACATGCTTGTCTAAAAGAAAGAGAAGAACGACTACTATGCTTGCTTAAATAATAGATTGCTTGCATGTTCCCTATCATACTAAAAGATATAGAATTGCATGCTAGCTTTATAGTACTGGTCTTGCCTGTTACTTGTTAAAAGAACTAGATTGCTTGAACTTGTTTCATTGATCATACTGTAAAGAGATAGAACTGTATGAATAGCTTGAACTGGTGCATCTAGACTAATAGTCCACCCTGAGGCTAGAAGTCCTTATTTGTGGGAGGGTGTGGCTATTAGGCAAGAGAATTGAGAGCTCTGGATCTATTGCTTGATTGAATGCTTGCTTGTTCATGATCATGTGCATCATATAGTATTTATCTGATAGAAGTGCATCCATGCATCGGTCTGACAACTTGTGCACAAGGTTTATCTCTCGAGCGGTTCCTGGGACATTGGGGATCGTTCGGCCTGGGAGAGATCTGGAACACCCTGGGGCTAGAAGTCCTTATTTATGGGAGGGTGTGGCTTTTAGTGTAGTGCTAAATCATGAGTCTCGGCTGCTATTGTAATCCTCCTGATTTTTCAAGAATTTTTTTATTTTGATTTTTCACAATTTTCTGGAATTTTTCGGGATTTTTCTGTAATTAAAACCTAGGTAATTGGTAATTAAATAATTTTTAATTACTATTAAATAATAGTAAAATATTATGGAAATAATATTTTATGGTGTAAAATGGAAAACTGGACATAGGATAATTTTTCGGGAATTTATTGGACTCTGGAAGCATTTTTAAAGCCCTAAAAACTATTAAAATTTAAACCAAAATAATCCTGAATTGAATCCGGTTTATTTTAAATAAACCCGGTTTATTTCCTGAACCAAACCAAGAAAAAAACCGGTTTAAACAAACCAAACTTAAATTCTTATTGGGTCGGATCCGGGCCCAAAACCCCGACCCGACCCGAACCCGAAACCTAATCCTAATCTGAAACCTAGTCGGAATCTAAACCTAGTTACTGTTCCGACGCGGTGTGTCCTATTTAATCCGCCTAGCCGGCGCCGGAACCCTAAAATTTCTCTCCACCTCCTCCCCTCGCCGCCGAGCTCAGCCGAGCCTTCCCTCCCCGCAGCGCCTCGATCCTCCCTTCGCTGCCCAAGCTTCCTCCTTCCTCCTCCCTCATCTCCACCCCAACCTAAACCCTAGCTCCGGCCTCCCTAGTTCCCGCGTCCCCCGCTCCGCCCGCGCTTCTCGGCGTCTCCGCCGCCCAGCCCGCGGGCCATGACCCCCGAGTCCCCCGTCCCCTCCGCCGGCACGACCGCCACGTCCTCCGCCTCTCCCGGCTGACTCTCCCCCTGCCCAGCCTATAAACACCCCCTCCTTTCTCCCCTCCGGCCAACCATTCCACCCCGTCGCTGCCCTAGCCTCCGCCCTGACCTCGCCGTGCCGCCGCCCTCATCCGCCGCACAGCACCACTGCCTCCCCTTCCCGCAGCAGCTTCGTCGCCGGCCTCCCTTCCTCCTCCTCCTCCTTCTTCCCCAACAGCAGCCGCTGCTCCGGCCGATCCCTGCGCCACCGTCACCCGCTCCGCCCGGCCGCCTGCGCTGCCCTAGCACGCCGCCGCGCCGCCTCCGCGCCCCCAGCCTCCCTCCGGCCCGCCTCCGGCCGCCAAGCTCCGGCCAGCAGCCAAACCCTAACCCTAAACGCGACTCCGACTCGGACACCGAACACGTCGCGGACACGAGAAACTTCGGTTTCTCGAGCCCTGTTCAGGTACCCGTTTCTCTCTCCTCGCTGCCCCGTTTTTGTTTCCGTCTGTTGCATCGGGAACCCTGTGTGTCACGCCCCAGTCCCAAAATATCGAGGGACTGGACACGTGGCAATGGCCAGCAGCACGCACCGATGGACAAACCCAATTTAATGGATCCATCGGGGCATACTTAAGCTGTAAATCAATAGTCAGGGTTTACTAATCTCATCCACAAAATAAAGATAACAACATCAGCAAAAGAAATAAACAACAACATCCAGTTACAAGTATTTAAAAATCGGGAAACAACCCGATAATAAGTCTGTTTACACAAGTTCAATTAAACAGGAAAAAGAGAGTTTAGTTAATAGGAAATAAAGTCTTTTTGCCATAATGACTGAGCATGGCGAAGCAATTGTTCAAGAGAAGTCCTCAACAATCACCTCGTCCTCAGGTACTGGTACTGTTCCGTGAAGTGCACCTGTTCCGTATACCTCTGGATAAACTTCGTCTGCAATTCCTGGGGACATAATCCGGATCCAGGTCCTCAGGGGACATAGCAAGGTACAGAAAACACAAGCCAAAATAAATGCAGTAAAGCAATTAATGAAACAATAGGGTCAACTATATATCCATCTATGTGAAATACAAGTTGAGAGCATCACTAGAACTTAGGCTGATACCACTACAAGCTCTGTGTCGGGGAGCCGGTAGCAGTTATACTATGCTATATAATTTACTATGATATGGCCTATATATATAATCAGCCTGTAGCCTGTGTGTCTCTCCCCACCCAATGTAATCATACGTCTCATGTCCACGATGCCTCATGTCCACGTCACGTACGATCAGATCTAATGCAGTGAGTCATACTATGTCTATGAACATAATGTCTAAGAATATAATGTCTAAGTCATAAATCCTGGAACCTACACAGAATCACCTTGAATATTTCAGGAAGATTCTATCACATGATTTGTGTCAGGTGTCCTGGGTATAAGGTACTTGATAGGACAAGTACGAGAATTTATATGTCACGATATCCATCTCTAATTGACATTGCACAACCTCGCGTACGGTGTTGGCACCCGACTATAATCGGACGCTAAGCAAGTCACACGGTCCTAGGGTTGAGCATGTATAACGGTCACAAAAAATAAATCAAAAGAGCAAATGAATCAATATACTGCAATTTATGGCAAGGTACACTTGCCTGGGTTTCCGGTTCCAATTGCGGCTCTGACTTCCACGGGATTTGCAGGTAGTACTCCGGTTGCTGAAACAAATATCACCATCAGATCCAAAAAATATCAATCAGCTAGAAACGCCTGTCCTTGAGTCCAAATTGGAGACAAGGGCAAAAACGTTATTTTCGGGTCAAGGCGGGGTCCAAATGTGGGCCGCTTTGCACCGAAAACGCGTCAGGGTCAAAGGTCTCCAAATCAGTCAAACTTAATGTCAACAGGTCAGGAACGATGATACGAACCCAACAAAACTTCCAGAATTGGATTCCGATGAGCCGTTCTCAAAATCGTCCGTCGGGTGGAGCCTGTGGGGCCCACGACACGCAATTTTGTCAAAGTTCTCAGAATCGAACCAAACTTGGCTCACAGGACCAGCGTATTGCTACGAGTCCGATGGCATAAGTTTCGTCTCGATCCGACGTGTGTACACTAAGTTACAGCGAGAAACAGAATGGTCGGATACGGGGCGGTGTTCGCGGATACGCACTGATTCCGGTGTGCACACACATCCGAATCAGATTCTGCAAAATCCCGCACGTCCGTATCAACGACGCACACGTATCTATAAAGACCGCACGCGACCAAGTCGTCCCGTTTGGCGGGGCGCACTCAGTTCCGGGGTGAATCGGGGCGTTGGTTTTTCCTGTTTTTGGATCGCGGTGTGCGATCACCACAGGACGCGATGCCCCGAGCGGTTTGCAGGGGCACCGAGGGGGTCATGCAGGCTACGCGATACAATTTACGAAATCGAAATCAGAGCTACGAGCAAGAAGTTACAAGTACCTGAACTGTGCTCCGTGAAATCGGGTTTTGTATCCTTGTGTCTCAAGCCGTGTCCTGTGTCGTGTCCAGGTTGCCTAGGGTTAGGGTTTACTGTGTCCGGGTCCGAGTCTCGCTGGAGTTGGCGGCGTCGAGGAGCTGGGGACAGCTCGTCGGACGGAGGCGGTGGCGTTCGCTGGCGGAGGCGGGCTGCCCGGAGGCGAGGTCGGGCTGCTGAACGTGCCGGAGCAGGGCTCGGGGTCGGGGGATTTGGGGCTCCGGTGGTTCTGCGGGTGCTGGACGGCTGAGGGGTTGGGGAAGACGACGGTGAGGGGTTGGAGAAGACGACGGCGAGGTCGATCAGGGCTGCGGCGACTGAGAGCAAGGAGGAGGAGGAAAGTGGGTGGCCGGAGCGGCTTTTATAGAGAGGTGGAGGAAGGCGGATGGCCGGAAGGGAAGAGAGCGGTCGGACGTTGCGGGAGCGGAGGCGGCGCAGGGAGGAGAAGAGCCGCCGGCGGCGTAACGGCCGGAGTCGGCGGCTGGGGAGCTGAGAAGTCGGGTCAGTTTGGAAGAGAAAGGGTGGCGGGTCGGGTCTTTGACGGGTCGGGTCGGGTGGCAGGGATCCGACCCGATCCACTACGCTAGGGCACGGGTCGGGTTAATGCGGGCCGGGTCGGATTGAACCCGGATCCGACCCGTTAGGCCTAGGGCGGTTTGGGTCAGTGAACCCGGTCCGGTTCAGACTTGGGTTCGGTTTGGTCTATTTTATTTATTGGTTTAATTAATTAGTTAAATTAAACTATAGTTTTTAATGCTTTAAAAATTTATCCGGGATCCAATAAATTCCCAAAAAATTACCCTATGTCTGGTTTTCTATTTTACACCATAAAATATTATTTTTATAATATTTTAATATTATTTATTATTATTTAAAAATTATTTAATAATTCAAACACCTGTATTTAATTTCAGAAAATTCACAGAAAATTCCAGAAAATTGTCAAAAATTCAAAATTAAAATTTTTGAAAATCAGGGGCTTTACAATCTATCCCCCTTAAGAGGATTGCGGCCTCGCAATCTAAGAATAACCGGTCAACAAAGATGACACGGTTGCAAAATTTATTCGATTCATCACGATTAATAAAAGTCAAGGTTGTGGGTTTTAACTCATAGGGAAAAATCATTTCCCTAAAAAATGAGAGTTATTCAATTTCCCAAATGTAGGAAATTTAGAAAATTACAGTTTAGAAAACCAGGTTTTATCCTTTAAAACTTATCTGGTTATCAGTTATAAAACATTCTAGGTTATTCTTTAAAAACATAATAGATTAACAATTCTAGGTTATTTAGCAAGTTCAAAATTATTTAGATTAACACTAGGTTATCAATTATCAAGTTAAAATGATCAGGTTAAGTCTGGGGTCACGAACCAGCAGGCACGAACTATAGCAAATCTAGAAACGGAAATACTATAAACTCCTTACTCGAGACAGGCTAACCAGTTTTGACATCCCCTGCGAGGATATGAAGTGATGCTTATGCGAAAAACATGATGAATCCAGGTACCTTTTGTTCTTCGCTTGTGACGTTGCTTGGGATATTTTGAGCACACAGAGGACTAAGTTTGGACCAACCACTATGCACGGTAGAGATCTTGATGCGGTTTTGAACAACATCAAAGCACAGAAGGGCAACGGAGTGAGTGGGTACCGCCGACTCAGAATAATTTTTGGAACGGTAGTCTAGCACGTGTGGAGGAAATGAAATCGACGTATATTTTGAGGATCTTTTGTACAAAGAGATATATATGCTGATATATATATATCCTAGACCCCAGATGACCTATCTTGTAATATGGAATAAATCTTAGTTTGTAATCTTCGTTTTATCTATAATATTTATCTTCTTCAAGAAAAAAAAATATATATGTACATGCTATGGTAGAAAAAAAGAAAGAAAGATGTACATGCTACGGTGTATCGACATAATCTATCATCAGTAAATTATAACCTATCGACACATTATATTCATTAAGTAGAAGTTGTTTATCTTATAAATTCACAAGATTCATCATTCTTAATTTTTTTTTTTCATTCAAGACTATTTATTGAAGATATATATTATACTTAATTTAAAGACAATAAACAATAATATCCATTGTAAGTGAACTATGAGTACTTTTGAAATACTCAATTCAAAACTAATGAGAAATAACAAATAATATAGAAAATAATGTCAATATGCATCAAAATTTTCTATTTCTATTTCTACGCCTACTCCTACTCCTATTAATATTAATATTATTAATATTTTCTGAAACATAGAACTACGAAACTGTCCCATAATATTGATACTCATGAGAAAACACTGAAGCAAATACAACAAACCTTGACTAGCATAACAGTCACACATGCAGAAAATTTGGTACAAATTAAAGAGGGGAAAGATACCTCTTCCCGAACACCCAAAAGAGAAAATATATTAAAAATAATTAAGAGATAAGATGTATTTAATCTCACGGTTTTTTATTGACGAGTTTTAAAAATTAGTAACTCATGAGTTACTCTTAAGATTTTTCTCATCGAAAAATAGAAACTGTAAAACCAAAATATAAGGTAAGTACAATTCTCAGGATGCAGGGGATTGAACCCAAGTCTCTCACTTTGCAAAGCTGAGTACTCTACCACTCGAGCTACATCCCTAGGACACGACACAATGAAGTTGTTAAAGAAAGCAGTCGTACAGCAGGGATGGAGTAGCGGTACTGTTGACTCGGAGTGAAGCACAATGCTGCACACCTCGAAATGAAAACAGCTATTACGTGTCCATGACTTGATACCATGTACGTAGTGTTGGAACTAGTTTATATATTTGCAGCTATGTCTCATCAACGTTTGCTCAATCTTCCCATTTTTAGTGATACCATGTACGTAGTGTTGGAACACAAAAATAGTTTGGCTTAATTTCTAGTGATAACTGCAATCCAAATTGGACATTAATTGTTAGTGAGTCACATGCCAGGTAGCTTCCTTGTGTGTAGTTTTTGGAGTCCATTAATTGTTGGTATAGATATTCTTTCTGCATCGACTAAGTGTCTGGCTTGAATTAACTGAACCCCTCATATCCAACTGTTTTGACTCTCTTCCTCATTATTCAATCAGTCCCCATCTCGTTGCTTTTGCTTGCACGTCCAAGTAAGTATCCATTCCTTGACCCCATCTCTATGTTAACTACAGTTAGTTGTTCTATAAATATACCAAACCTATGTATTAACTTCGATCTGTACCTGCAATTTGCAACAGTAGGCTGAATCTGCTTGCAGGAAACAAACATACCAAACCTATGTATTAACGAGATCACTACTGGTCTCGTCCTGCCTGCCCAGAAGCAACTTAATCAACCAATCACCGTCTCCAATTTGATTGTGCAGTGCAGATATTAAGTGCATGTAACCATTTCTTAACTTCCAAAAGCTTTCAATGGTGATCACATTGTAGCCTTGATCTGCATCATAAGCTCTGATCCACAACAAGTTGGCATTTCATAATTAAATAGCAGCTACTGTTGGGTGGCTTCAATACACAAACCAACAAATAGAATCTAACCCAACTGAAATCACCTACATGAGAAACCAACCTAAACTTTTCCTTTTCAGTTTACTAGTTAAGTTACACGTAAAAAATATATATATATATATATATACATATATATATATATATATATATATATATATTGATATTAAGATCAAATTATTTAAATATATTTAAATTATATATATTTAAATAAACTAGAAAACAAATATCTTTCGTTTATTCGACCGGATTTGGCTTACGTTGTTCACATCTTGTCGCAGTTTATGCATGAGTCCCGACGTGATCATTGTGATGCGGCTTTGAGGGTTGTTAGATATCTGAAGGGTTGTCCTGTAGTGCCCCGCTCCGCGTAGGCACTATGTACAAAGGATATCGCTTTGCTGGCTCGAGCGGAAGCCTTCTCGAAGTGTTCTCCAATCGAAACATAAGATGATTGATCTATGTGAGTGGACAGAACTTCATTCTCTAATTCTTGCACGCCTTAATAATGAATCTGAGTTTTCTACTGCTTGTTCTAATATAGTTTCATAAGAAGAATGATAGAACCTGACTCTGCATGCTTAATAAGAGAACTTGTATTTCTTGTCATTGAAACGAACCCTTGTCATACTAAGAAAAGATAGAAATATTGTATGCTAAGTTACACATGCACCGCTATCGAACGAACCATTGCTATGCTAATAAGAAAGAGTAAAAGATTGCTTGAACTTGTCCTTATATCGCATGCTAAAATAGATTAGAACTACATGCTTGTCTAAAAGAAAGAGAAGAACGACTACTATGCTTGCTTAAATAATAGATTGCTTGCATGTTCCCTATCATACTAAAAGATATAGAATTGCATGCTAGCTTTATAGTACTGGTCTTGCCTGTTACTTGTTAAAAGAACTAGATTGCTTGAACTTGTTTCATTGATCATACTGTAAAGAGATAGAACTGTATGAATAGCTTGAACTGGTGCATCTAGACTAATAGTCCACCCTGAGGCTAGAAGTCCTTATTTGTGGGAAGGTGTGGCTATTAGGCAAGAGAATTGAGAGCTCTGGATCTATTGCTTGATTGAATGCTTGCTTGTTCATGATCATGTGCATCATATAGTATTTATCTGATAGAAGTGCATCCATGCATCGGTCTGACAACTTGTGCACAAGGTTTATCTCTCGAGGGGTTCATGGGACATTGGGGATCGTTCGGCCTGGGAGAGATCTGGAACACCCTGGGGCTAGAAGTCCTTATTTATGGGAGGGTGTGGCTTTTAGTGTAGTGCTAAATCATGAGTCTCGGCTGCTATTGTAATCCTCCTGATTTTTCAAGAATTTTTTTATTTTGATTTTTCACAATTTTCTGGAATTTTTCGGGATTTTTCTGTAATTAAAACCTAGGTAATTGGTAATTAAATAATTTTTAATTACTATTAAATAATAGTAAAATATTATGGAAATAATATTTTATGGTGTAAAATGAAAAACTGGACATAGGATAATTTTTCGGAAATTTATTGGACTCTGGAAGCATTTTTAAAGCCCTAAAAACTATTAAAATTTAAACCAAAATAATCCTGAATTGAATCCGGTTTATTTTAAATAAACCCGGTTTATTTCCTGAACCAAACCAAGAAAAAAACCGGTTTAAACAAACCAAACTTAAATTCTTATTGGGTCGGATCCGGGCCCAAAACCCCGACCCGACCCGAACCCGAAACCTAATCCTAATCTGAAACCTAGTCGGAATCTAAACCTAGTTACTGTTCCGACGCGGCGTGTCCTATTTAATCCGCCTAGTCGGCGCCGGAACCCTAAAATTTCTCTCCACCTCCTTCCCTCGCCGCCGAGCTCAGCCGAGCCTTCCCTCCCCGCAGCGCCTCGATCCTCCCTTCGCTGCCCAAGCTTCCTCCTTCCTCCTCCCTCATCTCCACCCCAACCTAAACCCTAGCTCCGGCCTCCCTAGTTCCGGCCACCTCCTTCCCCCTAGCTCCGTCGCGACTTCCTCCTAGCACCGCGCCGCACGCCTCCGGCCCTGCCCCCGAGCTTCCCTCAAGAACCTCCACCTCCGACCGACTCAGCCGCCCGCGTCCCCCGCTCCGCCCGCGCTTCTCGGCGTCTCCGCCGCCCAGCCCACGGGCCATGACCCCCGAGTCCCCCGCCCCCTCCGCCGGCACGACCGCCACGTCCTCCGCCTCTCCCGGCTGACTCTCCCCCTGCCCAGCCTATAAACACCCCCTCCTTTCTCCCCTCCGGCCAACCATTCCACCCCCGCCGCTGCCCTAGCCTCCGCCCTGACCTCGCCGTGCCGCCGCCCTCATCCGCCGCACAGCGCCACTGCCTCCCCTTCCCGCAGCAGCCTCGTCGCCGGCCTCCCTTCCTCCTCCTCCTCCTCCTTCTTCCCCAACAGCAGCCGCTGCTCTGGCCGATCCCTGCGCCGCCGTCACCCGCTCCGCCCGGCCGCCTGCGCTGCCCCAGCACGCCGCCGCGCCGCCTCCGCGCCCCCAGCCTCCCTCCGGCCCGCCTCCGGCCGCCAAGCTCTGGCCAGCAGCCAAACCCTAACCCTAAACGCGACTCCGACTCGGACACCGAACACGTCGCGGACACGAGAAACTTTGGTTTCTCGAGCCCTGTTCAGGTACCCGTTTCTCTCTCCTCGCTGCCCCGTTTTTGTTTCCGTCTGTTGCATCGGGAACCCTGTGTGTCACGCCCCAGTCCCAAAATATCGAGGGACTGGATACGTGGCAATGGCCAGCAGCACGCACCGATGGAAAAACCCAATTTAATGGATCCATCGGGGCATACTTAAGCTGTAAATTAATAGTCAGGGTTTACTAATCTCATCCACAAAATAAAGATAACAACATCAGCAAAAGAAATAAACAACAACATCCAGTTACAAGTATTTAAAAATCGGGAAACAACCCGATAATAAGTCTGTTTACACAAGTTCAATTAAACAGAAAAAAGAGAGTTTAGTTAATAGGAAATAAAGTCTTTTTGCCATAATGACTGAGCATGGCGAAGCAATTGTTCAAGAGAAGTCCTCAACAATCACCTCGTCCTCAGGTACTGGTACTGTTCCGTGAAGTGCACCTGTGCCGTATACCTCTGGATAAACTTCGTCTGCAATTCCTGGGGACATAATCCGGATCCAGGTCCTCAGGGGACATAGCAAGGTACAGAAAACACAAGCCAAAATAAATGCAGTAAAGCAATTAATGAAACAATAGGGTCAACTATATATCCATCTATGTGAAATACAAGTTGAGAGCATCACTAGAACTTAGGCTGATACCACTACAAGCTCTGTGTCGGGGAGCCGGTAGCAGTTATACTATGCTATGTAATTTACTATGATATGGCCTATATATATAATCAGCCTGTAGCCTGTGTGTCTCTCCCCACCCAATGTAATCATACGTCTCATGTCCACGATGCCTCATGTCCACGTCACGTACGATCAGATCTAATGCAGTGAGTCATACTATGTCTATGAACATAATGTCTAGGAATGTAATGTCTAAGTCATAAATCCTGGAACCTACACAGAATCACCTTGAATATTTCAGGAAGATTCTGTCACATGATTTGTGTCAGGTGTCCTGGGTATAAGGTACTTGATAGGACAAGTACGAGAATTTATATGTCACGATATCCATCTCTAATTGACATTGCACAACCCCGCGTACGGTGTTGGCACCCGACTATAATCGAACGCTAAGCAAGTCACACGGTCCTAGGGTTGAGCATGTATAACAGTCACAAAAAATAAATCAAAAGAGCAAATGAATCAATATACTGCAATTTATGGCAAGGTACACTTGCCTGGGTTTCCGGTTCCAATTGCGGCTCTGACTTCCACGGAATTTGCAGGTAGTACTCCGGTTGCTGAAACAAATATCACCATCAGATCCAGAAAATATCAATCAGCTAGAAACGCCTGTCCTTGAGTCCAAATTGGAGACAAGGGCAAAAACGTCATTTTCGGGTCAAGGCGGGGTCCAAATGTGGGCCGCTTTGCACCGAAAACGCGTCAGGGTCAAAGGTATCCAAATCAGTCTAACTTAGTGTCAACAGGTCAGGAACGATGATATGAACCCAACGAAACTTCCAGAATTGGATTCCGATGAGCCGTTCTCAAAATCGTCCGTCGGGTGGAGCCTGTGGGGCCCACGACACGCAATTTTGTCAAAGTTCTCAGAATCAAACCAAACTTGGCTCACAGGACCAGCGTATTTCTACGAGTCCGATGGCATAAGTTTCGTCTCGATCCGACGTGTGTACACTAAGTTACAGCGAGAAACAGAATGGTCGGATACGGGACGGTGTTCACGGATACGCACTGATTCCGGTGTGCACACACACCCGAATCAGATTCTGCGAAATCCCGCACGTCCGTATCAACGACGCACACGTATCTATAAAGACCGCACGCGACCAAGTCGTCCCGTTTGGCGGGGCGCACTCAGTTCCGGGGTGAATCGGGGCGTTAGTTTTTCCTGTTTTTGGATCGCGGTGTGCGATCACCACCGGACGCGATGCCCCGAGCGGTTTGCACGGGCACCGAGGGGGTCATGCAGGCTACGCGATACAATTTACGGAATTGAAATCAGAGCTACGAGCAAGAAGTTACAAGTACCTGAACTGTGCTCCGTGAAATCGGGTTTCGTATCCTTGTGTCTCAAGCCGTGTCCTGTGTCGTGTCCAGGTTGCCTAGGGTTAGGGTTTACTGTGTCCGGGTCTGAGTCTCGCTGGAGTTGGCAGCGTCGAGGAGCTGGGGACAGCTCGCCGGACGGAGGCGGTGGCGTTCGCTGGCGGAGGTGGGCTGCCCGGAGGCGAGGTCGGGCTGCTGAACGTGCCGGAGCAGGGCTCGGGGGATTTGGGGCTCCGGTGGTTCTGTGGGTGCTGGACGGCTGAGGGGTTGGGGAAGACGACGGTGAGGGTTTGGAGAAGACGACGGCGAGGTCGATCAGGGCTGCGGCGACTGAGAGCAAGGAGGAGGAGGAAAGTGGGTGGTCGGAGCGGCTTTTATAGAGAGGTGGAGGAAGGCGGATGGCCGGAAGGGAAGGGAGCGGTCGGACGTTGCGGGAGCGGAGGCGGCGCAGGGAGGAGAAGAGCCGCCGACGGCGTAACGGCCGGAGTCGACGGCTGGGGAGCTGAGAAGTCGGGTCAGTTTGGAAGAGAAAGGGTGGCGGGTCGGGTCTTTGACGGGTCGGGTCGGGTGGCCGGGATCCGACCCGATCCACTACGCTAGGGCACGGGTCGGGTTAATGCGGGCCGGGTCGGATTGAACCCGGATCCGACCCGTTAGGCCTAGGGCGGTTTGGGTCCGTGAACCCGGTCCGGTTCAGACTTGGGTTCGGTTTGGTCTATTTTATTTATTGGTTTAATTAATTAGTTAAATTAAACTATAGTTTTTAATGCTTTAAAAATTTATCCGGGATCCAATAAATTCCCGAAAAATTATCCTATGTCTGGTTTTCTATTTTACACCATAAAATATTATTTTCATAATATTTTAATATTATTTATTATCATTTAATAATTCAAATACCTGTATTTAATTTCAGAAAATTCACAGAAAATTCCAGAAAATTGTCAAAAATTCAAAATTAAAATTTTTGAAAATCAGGGGGTTTATAATCTACCCCCCTTAAGAGGATTGCGGCCTCGCAATCTAAGAATAACCGGTCAACAAAGATGACACGGTTGCAAAATTTATTCGATTCATCACGATTAATAAAAGTCAAGGTTGTGGGTTTTAACTCATAGGGAAAAATCATTTCCCTAAGCAATGAGAGTTATTCAATTTCCCAAATGTAGGAAATTTAAAAAATTACAGTTTAGAAAACCAGGTTTTATCCTTTAAAACTTATCTGGTTATCAGTTATAAAATATTATAGGTTATTCTTTAAAAACATAATAGATTAACAATTATAGGTTATTTAGCAAGTTCAAAATTATTTAGATTAACACTAGGTTATCAATTATCAAGTTAAAATGATCAGGTTAAGTCTGGGGTCACGAACCAGCAGGCACGAACTATAGCAAATCTAGAAACGGAAAAACTATAAAAACTTACTCGCATTAGCTACTCCATGGTTCTGCGCGTCTTCCAAAGTCATCGCGAAGGCTTGTACGCGTCCTTGTGGTGGATTCCTCTGCTGCTGCTGCTGGGCTTGTTGGAAGAGTGCTGCTTGTGGTGCCAAGGGTGGCCTCAGCTGATACCCTCCTGGTGCTGGTAGAGCTGGTTGGGTTGTCCTTGGTGCTCCTCCTCGATGCTGAGGATAATCCTTGGCTATGTGTTGATTGGTTCCGCAAATTAAGCATAATCCCAACTTGCGTCTGCAGTCCTTCTCAAAATGGCCTATCTTGCCACAGTATTGACATGTAGGTAATGTCTGCGGAGAGGTTCTGGATGGATGGTGTATATGAGGCCTCTTTGCAGCTTCTTCTTGTGGTGCTTTGGCTGATGTGGAAGACCGTTTCAGACTGGTCTCTCTCCTGGTGACGCGTTCCATGCGTCGGGCTGCAGCGAGAACGTCCGAGTAAGAGGTAGGTGCGACAGATCCAATGAGTTTCTGCAGCTCGAAGTTTAGTCCGTCGAAGAATTTCTCAGCCTTCTCTTCTTCCGTTGTGATCAAAGTAGGGGCGAAGCGACTTAGACGAATGAATTCTGCGTTGTACTCCTCCACTGTCATGCTGCTCTGAGTGAGACGATTGAACTTGTCCCGAAGTTCTAATCAAGCGATAGCCGGAATGTACATCTCTTGAAAGAGTCTGGAAAACTCTTCCCAAGTGACTCGGTCTGGTCCGAGCCTGGTCTCTTCAGATAGCCACCAGTGATGAGCATTGTCCGTCAACTGCATTCTGACGGCGGTCATCCAACGTTCTCTTGGAAGTTCAGCTGCTTCTAACTGGTGTTGTATATTGGTGAGCCACTCATGAACTTCGGTTGGTCCTTCTTTGCCCGAAAAGGTACGGGGCTTCAGTTGACGGAAATCGGTGATAGACCCCGTCGCTGGTTGCCTAGCTTGTGGGTTCACTTGCTCTAATGCGGTTACTAGGCTGGTCCTCAAATACTCCGCCTCATGATGCTGCGTCTCCTGATGAATTTGCTTTTGGGCTTGCATCATGGTGTAGATCATTTGAAATATCTGCTGTCCGTCTATAGGTTGCCCTTGTGGGAATACGGGCATCGGTGGAACGAACTGCGGAGGCGGCGGTATGTCATCACGCCGGAACCTTGAATTTTGCTGGGCTGCTTGATTGCCTTGAGAAGATTGTCCTCGGTCTTCGGGTGTCACTCCTTCATCATAAGTGACCACAGCATCGTGTGGTGTACTCAAGAGATTCTCGTCTCCGCTTCTTGGATCCATTACTCTGCATCAAAAATAAAATATAAGAAGCGCACAGGATTCAAAATAAGATGCAAGTCAAAAATTAATTCGAATACGATACAGATATTGTCGTGCCCCAGTCCCAAAATGCCGAGGGACTGAGCACGTGAGCAATGGCCAGCAGCACGCACCGATGGACAACCCAATTTAATGGATCCATCAGAGCATGCTTAAGCTGTAGTCTATCAGTAATATGTTACAAGTCTCAGGTATTTCTAATCTCATCCACCAAATAAACACAGATTAATTGCCAGAAATAATGCAATGGAATTAAATATGCAATATCAAATAAGGTTATCTCGGGAAACAATCCGAGAATTATTCTGTTACAATTAAGGAAACATAGACTGGAAATAAAATACTGAAAAGGAAATACTGTGTAGCTGAAGCCGGTGCTCAGGTGAAGTCTTCGGCCACTATCTCGTCCTCAGTTCCGGGTTCTGCTCCAAGGAGTGCTCCTATACCGTACACCTCGGGGTAGTTCTCTGCGACTATACCTGGGAACATAGTCCATTCCAGGTCCTCAGGGGACATAACAAGGTACAGAAAATACAAGCCAAAACATATGCAGTGCAGCAACAAGATAAACAGCAGGGTAAATATATAAACCAGCTAGTGATATGCAAGTGAGAGTTTTAGTCATACTCAGGCTGAGACTACTACAGGATCAGTGTCGAAGAAACCATAGCAGTATTTTCTCGAAGAGCCAGAACTTGTGCCAAAGCTCTGTATCAGAGACTAAGACACCTCCAGATAACATTATTTACATTATAATCAGCCTTGATATGGTAATACTCTCCCCACCCCATGTAATCTCACGTCACAGTTCCAGAAAATATCAGGTACAAGTCACGCAAGTTTGAACTAATGCAATGAGTCAGGCTAGAATCTAAGCATGTAAACTAGAAATGACATGAAAATGTAGCCTATACGGAATCACCAGGTATATCTCAGGCAATTCCGTCACATGAAGAGTGTCAGGTGTCCTGGGTTGAGCAGTTAAACAAGTTCACATATGAAGCTACAGAAATCAAGTAAAATACTATAACCAGAAATATCTGAGAATTGGCAAGATTTACTTGCCCACTGATGTATAACTAAGTCTAGGAAATAGGTAGCAAAGCTGCAAGTTTTGGCAAGGTACACTTGCCTGTGGTTCCGGCTCGGGTTGCAGTTCTGACTTCGGCGCGAATTGCAGGCGGTACTCCGGTTGCTGAAACAAACATCACCATCAGATCCAGAAAATATCAATCAGCTAGAAACGCCTGTCCTTGGGTCCAATTTGGAGACAAGGGCAAAAACGGTAATTTCGGACCAAAACGGGGTCCACCGGTGGGCCCGCTTTGCACCGAAAAATGCGTCCGGGTCAACGGTCTCCAAATTCACCAAACTCAGTGTCAACAGGTCAGAAACGCTGATACGAACCCAATAGAACTTTCAGAATTGGATTCCGATGAGCCGAACACAAAATCGCCCGTCGAGCGGGGCCTGTGGGGCCCACGACACGCGATTTCGTCAACGTTCTCAGAATCGAACCAAACTTGACCCACAGGACCAGCGTATCGCTACGAGTCCGATGGCGCAAGTTTCGTCTCGATCCGACGTGTGTACACAAAGTTAGGACGCGTTCCAGAAAGTACGGATACGGGGCGATGTCCGCGGATACGCGTTGATTTCGGTGTGCACGCACACCCGAATCAGCTTCCGCAAAATCTCACATGTTCGTATCGACGAGGCGTACGTATCTGTGAAGACCACACGCGATCAAGTCGTCCCGTTTGGCGGGACGTACTCAGTTTCGGGGTGAAACAGGGTCTGGTTTTTCCTGTTTTTGGATCGCGGTGTGCGATCAGCACAGGACGCGATGCCCCGAACAGTTTATCCGGACACCGAGAGGGTCATACAGGCTTCGCAACGCAATTTGCGGAAACGAAAACAGAGCTAAGAGCAAAAAGTTACACGCACCTGAATGGGACCCGAAAAACAGGGTCGAGCCGTGTCCAATACGTGTCCGACTCGTGTCGGACACAGGGGACCAAATTAGGGTTAGGGTTTCAGGCGAGCACGCGGCGGAGGGCGGCGGCTGGACTGCGGCGGAGGGGCCGGGGGCACGCGTCGGGGCGGTGAGGCGGCGCTGGGGCGGCGCGGCGGCGCGGGGACGGCGGCACTGGCTGCTGCTGTTGCCGCTGTTGCTGCGGTGGCCGCTGTCATCGGCGAGGAGGAAGAGAGGAAGGAGGGAGGGGGTCTGGGCTGCCGCCGGCGGCGCTGCTGGCCGGAGGAGGAGGGGGCGAGGGTGTCGGCGGTGATCGAGGTGGTGTGGGTCGACGGCGGTGAGTGGTGGTGGTCGTGGGGCTGGAGACGGCGAGGGGGGGGGGGGTTATATAGGGTGGCCGGAGGGGGGGTCGGGGCCGAGACGGGCGGCGCGTGGGGGTCGTGGGCGGCCGGAGCGGGCGGAGGGCGCGGCGGAGGAGCGGGAAACGCGGGCGGCTGGCCGAGTCGTGGGGAGAGAGGGGGGGGCGGGCTAGCGGGTTGCGGGTCGGGTCTGGCGGATCCGACCCGACCCGCTAGGGCTGGGCTCGTGTTGGGCTGGACCGGGCCGGCCCAACGGGCCGCGGGCTGGGAAATAATAAAAAAATACTAATAATAATAATAATAATATAATAATAAAATCAGTAATAATTAATAAATAAATAATTAAATAAAAAAATACTGTTTAGGCATTTAAAAATAGGTCCGGGGTCCGATAAATTCCAGAAAAATTGTCCTAAGTCCAGTTTTTCATTTTACACCCAAAAATATTATTTTCATAATATTTTAATATCATTTATTATCAATTTAAAAATCATTTAAAAATTAAAATCCTGTTTTAAATTACAGAAAATTCCCAGAAAATTTCAGAAAATTGTGAAAAATCCAGTTTTTAAAATTTTGAAAATTCAGGGGGTTTACAGATATCAAGAACGATTTCAAGCAAGTGGATGAGATCCTAAAAACTTATCCTATTCTTATTTGCAGGCCTGTTCGGTCCCTAAGTTAAAACCGAACAATTTAGTCGTTGACCTGCATGGGCCACCACAAAAACCATGTCACGCCCCAGTCCCAAAATATCGAGGGACTGGACACGTGGCAATGGCCAGCAGCACGCACCGATGGACAAACCCAATTTAATGGATCCATCGGGACATACTTAAGATGTAAATTAATAGTCAGGGTTTACTAATCTCATCCACAGAATAAAGATAACAACATCAGCAAAAGAAATAAACAACAACATCCAGTTACAAGTATTTAAAAATCGGAAAACAACCCGATAATAAGTCTGTTTACACAAGTTCAATTAAACAGGAAAAGGAGAGTTTAGTTAATAGAAAATAAAGTCTTTTTGCCATAATGACTGAGCATGGCGAAGCAATTGTTCAAGAGAAGTCCTCAGCAATCACCTCGTCCTCAGGTACTGGTACTGTTTCGTGAAGTGCACATGTTCCGTATACCTCTGGATAAACTTCGTCTGCAATTCCTGGGAACATAATCCGGATCCAGGTCCTCAGGGGACATAGCAAGGTACAGAAAACACAAGCCAAAATAAATGCAGTAAAGCAATTAATGAAACAATAGGGTCAACTATATATCCATCTATGTGAAATACAAGTTGAGAGCATCACTAGAACTTAGGCTGATACCACTGCAAGCTCTGTGTCGGGGAGCCGGTAGCAGTTATACTATGCTATGTAATTTACTATGATATGGCCTATATATATAATCAGCCTGTAGCCTGTGTGTCTCTCCCCACCCAATGTAATCATACGTCTCATGTCCACGATGCCTCATGTCCACGTCACGTACGATCAGATCTAATGCAGTGAGTCATACTATGTCTATGAACATAATGTCTAGGAATATAATGTCTAAGTCATAAATCCTGGAACCTACACAGAATCACCTTGAATATTTCAGGAAGATTCTGTCACATGATTTGTGTCAGGTGTCCTGGGTATAAGGTACTTGATAGGGCAAGTACGAAAATTTATTAGTCACGATATCCATCTCTAATTGATATTGCACAACTTCGCGTACGGTGTTGGCACCCGACTATAATCGGACGCTAAGCAAGTCACACGGTCCTAGGGTTGAGCATGTATAACAGTCACAGAAAATAAATCAAAAGAGCAAATGAATCAATATACTGCAATTTATGGCAAGGTACACTTGCCTGGGTTTCCGGTTCCAATTGCGGCTCTGACTTCCACGGGATTTGCAGGTAGTACTCCGGTTGCTGAAACAAATATCACCATCAGATCCAGAAAATATCAATCAGCTAAAAACGCCTGTCCTTGAGTCCAAATTGGAGACAAGGGCAAAAATATCATTTTCGGGTCAAGGCGGGGTCCAAATGTGGGCCGCTTTGCACCGAAAACGCGTCAAGGTCAAAGGTCTCAAAATCAGTCCAACTTAGTGTCAACAGGTCAGGAACGATGATACAAACCCAACAAAACTTCCAGAATTGGATTCCGATGAGCCGTTCTCAAAATCGTCCGTCGGGTGGAGCCTGTGGGGCCCACGACACGCAATTTTGTCAAAGTTCTCAGAATCGAACCAAACTTGGATCACAGGACCAGCGTATTGCTACGAGTCCGATGGCATAAGTTTTGTCTCGATCCGACGTGTGTACACTAAGTTACAGCGAGAAACAGAATGGTCGGATACGGGGCGGTGTCCGCGGATACGCACTGATTTCGGTGTGCACACACATCCGAATCAGCTTCTGCGAAATTCCGCACGTCCGTATCAATGACGCGCACGTGTCTATAAAGACCGCACGCGACCAAGTCGTCCCGTTTGGCGGGACGCACTCAGTTCCGGGGTAAATCGGGGCGTTGGTTTTTTTTTCTATTTTTGGATCGCGGTGTGCGATCACCACAAGACGCGATGCCCCGAGCGGTTTGTACGGGCACCGAGGGGTCATGCAGGCTACGCGATACAATTTACGGAATCGAAATCAGAGCTACGAGCAAGAAGTTACAAGTACCTGAACTGTGCTCCGTGAAATCGGGTTTCGTATCCTTGTGTCTCAAGCCGTGTCCTGTTTCGTGTCCAGGTTGCCTAGGGTTAGGGTTTACTGTGTCCGGGTCCGAGTCTCGCTGGAGTTGGCGGCATCGAGGAGCTGGGGACAGCTCGCCGGACGGAGGCGGTGGCGTTCGCTGGTGTAAGCCCCTAATTTTTTAAAAATATTAAAATTGGGATTTTTCACAATTTTCTGGAATTTTCTGGGAAGTTTCTGTAATTAAAATCAGGGTTTTGAATTATTACAAAATTTTTAATTGATAATAAATAACATTAAAATATTATGAAAATAATATTTTTGGGTGTAAAATGGAAAACTGGACTTAGGACAATTTTTCTGGAATTTATTGGACCCCGGACCTATTTTTAAATGCCTAAAAACTAATTATTTATTTATTTATTTATTTATTAATTATTAATATTATTATTATTATTTTTATTTTTATTTCTATTTTAACACCCGGCCCAGCCCGGCCCACTGGGCTGACCGGCCCAGCCCAGCATCCGGCCCATCCCGCCCCCTACCGGGTCGGGTCGGGTTTGCCCAAACCCGACCCGCCTCCGACCCGGAGACCCAGCCCCGCTGCCCGGATCCCCCGCCGCCCGCTCGGCCACGCGCAGCGCCGCCCGCGCTTCCCGGCCGTCCCGCCCGCCCCGCTCGCCTCCGCCTTCCCCGCCCTCACCTCCGTTTTCCCCGCCACGACTCCGCCCTCCCCGGCCGACCCAGTTTTCCCCATCCGCCTATAAAAGCCGACCCCGGCCGCTCCCCGACCACTCGCCACCGCCACCCTAGCCACCGTGCCGCCCGCCTGATCCGCCCGCCTGAGCCGCAGTCCCCCGGCCAGCCCCCTCCTCCTCCTTCCTCCGCCCTTCCCGTCGGCTCCGGCGCCCGACACAGCCGAGCAGCAGCCGCCCCTCTTTCCCCTTCTCCCCCCGACGCCGGCAGCCCTCGCCGTGCCCCGGTCGGCTCCGCCCGTCCCCGGCGACGCCGCCCCGAGCCGCCCAGACCCTCCCCGGTGCCCCTCCGTCGGCCCCCGCCGCATCCCGCCTGAGAGAGGCCCTAACCCTAACCCTAATTCGATCGGACACGGCCTGTGTCGTGTCGGACACGACACGGACACGAGGAAACCCTAATTTTCAGAGCCCTGTTCAGGTACTCATATCTTTCTCCTCGCTGCCCCGTTTTCAATTCCGTAAATTGCGTTGTGAAGCCTGTATGACCCTCTCGGTGTCCGGACAAACTGTTCGGGGCATCGCGTCCTGTGGTGATCGCACACCGCGATCCAAAAACAGGAAAAACCAGACCATGTTTCACCCCGGAAGTGAGTCCGCCCCGCCAAACGGGACGACTTGGTCGCGTGCGGTCTTCACAGATACGTACGCATCGTCGATACGGACGTGTGAGTTTTCGTGGAAGCTGATTTGGGTGTGCGTGCACACCGGAATCAACGCGTATCCGCGGACATCGCCCCGTATTCGCCTTTTCGGCAATTCGCCCTAACTTCGTGCACACTCGTCAGATCGAGACGAAACTTGCGCCATCGGACTCGTAGCGATACGCTGGTCCTGTGGGTCAAGTTTGGTTCGATTCTGAGAACGTTGACGAAATCGCGTGTCGTGGGCCCCACAGGCCCCGCTCGACGGGCGATTTTGTGTTCGGCTCATCGGAATCCAAATCTGGAAGTTCCGTTGGGTTCGTATCATCGTTCCTGACCTGTTGACACTAATTTTGGTGAATTTGGAGACCGTTGACCTGGACACGTTTTTCGGTGCAAAGCGGGCCCAACGGCGGACCCCGTTTTGACCCGAAACTGCCGTTTTTGCCCTTGTCTCCAAATTGGACCCAAGGACAGGCATTTCTAGCTATTTGACATCTTCTGAGCATGATGGTAATGTCTATTTCAGCTTTTGGACTCATCTCTGGACTTTTCCCCTAAGAACCAATTTAATCAGATCCAAACAACAGGCAAGTACCTGCACTTCAAGTTAATCTTTATATATTATGATAATTAATTTCCTGCCATACATGTACCCTTGATATTTACACCTAGTGTTAGAAATGTTGAATTTCATGTCTTGAATATTGGTAGTTCCTGTCTTGTTTTTCATGTCGGGTGGGAGAATACCTAGAAGGCATGTAGTTTACCCTTTCCCCTGTATTGTCTAATAGCTGTTGGTACACGACTGTCCATCAGCCGGATCTCGATTGTATTGTCTAATAGCCGTTTATGACGGCCGGATTAGCCTTATAAACCCCTACATGCCAACTATGTATTCTAAAAACAAACACAAGTTCACACAGATAGTTCTGGTCATGTTATATTTCTTGCTGGCTATTGTAGTTTCATTTCCTGTTTCATTTATTTCTGTTTCTCATATTCCTGTTTACAGCTAACTCTGAGATAATAATGTTCTGCTAATGTTGTTTCTCAACATGATATCCAATATTTAATTGTCATAAAATATTTAGTTTAATCTTGTTGTGCACTGTGTACTTTGCTCCTTTCCTGACTGGATCTGTTGTTTAGGCGATGATGAGAACCTTGCCCCCACCTATTATGGCCCCTATGAGGCAGCAGGTGATACAGTTGCAGAGCCGGTTCCCACCCAGGAGACTACCCCTGCAGAGTAGTTAGCTTTTAGCTATTTGTTTTCCTTTCATCTTAGTAATCGGGTTTGTCCCCGATTTAATTTCTGGTTTTGTAATAAACTCTGGATCTGTTGTCACTTTCAGTTTTTGAAATCTTAGCATTCTTTTCCTGCTATTTTCCTTGCCTATTTAATTATTGTGAATGAGCTAGATTTATCACCTGTGATCATGCCCTAGACAGCGTACTACCGCCGACACTGCGGCGTAGGCTGGACGTACCCACGCACTCGTGCCCGAATTTCCGGGTGCGGGTCGTGACACGTTTTAGTGGTGGCCCATGCAGGTCAAACGACTAAATTGTTCGGTTTCAACTTAGGGACCGAACAGGCCTGCAATAAGATTGAGGATTTTAGGATAAAGCTCATTCACAATATAGGGTCCTTATTTCAATTCTTGATATCATTTCTGCTCAATTATCCTATCGCCTTTGATTTCGAAGTAATCTATTCTGATCTCCCTATCCCTTCATCTTTCAGAATAGTTCAGACAAGGAACACAGTAGGAGGCACATCAGAACCAGCTGAGCAGACTGTGCCCGAAACTCTTGCACTCCCTCCACCTCCATCTACTCCGGCAGTTACTTTAGATGGGGCACAACTACTTGGAGTGTTCCAGGGACTAGTAGAATCCCAGAAAGAACAGACTGCACTTCTGCGGACCAGCCTCTCAGAAGCTCTTAGGTCCCAGGAGTCGCCACACAAGAGGCCAGGGAGTGCCAAAGACTTCAAGAACCTTAAACCCCTGGAATTCTATGGAACTGAGGGCATTCTCTACGCCGATGAATGGATAGAGAACGTAGAGCGACTCCTGAAGACTGCTCGGGTCCCTGATGATCTCAAAGTGGAGTCCGCAAGCCTGCAACTGTTCGACATAGCTCGGACCTGGTTCAGAGATGAACCCCAACTATCTGCTCCTGACATCACCTGGGAAGATTTTAAGAGGCTATTCAAGGAGAAATTTTACCCCGAAGTGGCTCGGGAAGCTCTCGAAAGCCAATTCGAGAGACTGGAACAAGGTAACCTGACTGTTGATGAGTATACTGCTGAATTTAGCAGGTTAAGCCACTTTGCGGAGTACATGGTTCGTACCCCGGAGGACAGAGCCCGTAGATTCAAGAAGGGACTGTCTCCGGATATTCGCCTTGCTGTCACCACCAGCCGAGCTTGCACTTATGAGGAAATCTTAAACGTGGCACAAGGCGTTGAGCGAGACATGGGGCATAAGCTAAAGCGAGAAAGAGATACCGGAAATGCGGGACCCAACAAACGCCCTTTTCAACAACAACAGCAGAGGGCCCCGCAACAAGCTCAGCGTCCTCTCCCTCGAGCTCCAGCACCCCAACACCAGGCCCAGGGACAGAACCAACAAGCTGCTGCTTGTAACTATTGTCATAGACCAGGCCATACTTGGCAAGTTTGCAGAAAGAGGCTAGGTGTTTGTCTACTTTGTGGACCACCAGAACATCAAGTGAGGGACTGCCCCACTGCTCCAGGACGCGGACAAGCTTACGTAATGACCGTGGAGAACGCGCAGACTCTGGAAGCAATTAATGCGCGTAAGTGATTCGTAGATATCATTTTTCTAGTATTAATTAGCTCGTGCCTATTGGTTCGTGACCTCAGCCCCAACCTAGTAATTTTTGAACTTGCTAAATAACCTAGTATGCTTTTTAATTTTGATAACTGTAGAGTTTTTAGAGGTTTTTTTTTCTATTGTGCTTATTTTGTGTTATTTTGTGAACTTCAATAATTTGCACCTCCTTTTCATCATCATCTAGCGCACTTAATTTTGCTGAACTTGACTTATGCTGCTATTTTATAGCCTAGTTTTGCAAGCTTACCCTTTATCGGGCTTGTTCATGACACATGTATTATTGAGGCCTGATCAACCCCACTAATACAAGTGTCTACTCAGAATCAGTGTACTACGGTCTGATCAACCATAGTGCATTTTGATTCGCACTTCGCATGACTACTTATGTGGATTGAGGTATAGTCGACTAGTCTACTTGCCCCCTAAATACGTCCGAGCACATCGTTTCAGCATTACCAGAATAGAACCTCGATCCCTAACCGCCTGACAATTCCCATTAGAATTCCTGAAAAATGCCTTGATCCCTATACCTCTGTTCTACCACCTCGCCCTTAAACTCTTTATTATTGATCCTCGTCTTTCCTCGTTTCGGAAAGACAAAAACCTGTGGTTGGTATAAGTTGATTTGTAGTGCTAGACATACTCCTCAGACCGGTCGAATTGATGATAACCCTTTATGACTAAGACAAGACCCTAGGTGCTGTGTTTTGTGTTACAGGCTTAAGATTCAATACCCTGATTTATTAAGTTGGACCTAGCTTTACTAGTTGTACAGTCTTAGAGGATATGGGTAAAATTCTAAGTTGGGTAGCGACCGCAATGTTCACCTAAGAGAAACCCGTTATACTGTGACCAAGTGAGTTTGGACAGAGAGAACCCTGCCACAATTTAAATTTCGAGGACGAAATTTTTTATAAGTTGGGTAGATTGTAAGCCCCTGATTTTTCAAAAATATTAAAATTGGAATTTTTCACAATTTTCTGGAATTTTCTGGGAAGTTTTTGTAATTAAAATCAGGGTTTTAAATTATTACAAAATTTTTAATTGATAATAAATAACATTAAAATATTATAAAAATAATATTTTTGGGTGTAAAATGGAAAACTGGACTTAGGACAATTTTTCTGGAATTTATTGGACCCCGGACCTATTTTTAAATGCCTAAAAACCAATTATTTATTTATTTATTTAATTATTAATTATAGATATTATTATTATTATTATTTTTTTATTTCTATTTTAACACCCGGCCCAGCCCGGCCCACTGGGCTGACCGGCCCAGCCCAGCATCCGGCCCATCCCGCCCCCTACCGGGTCGGGTCGGGTTTGCCCAAACCCGACCCGCCTCCGACCCGGAGACCCAGCCCCGCTGCCCGGATCCCCCGCCGCCCGCTCGGCCACGCGCAGCGCCGCCCGCGCTTCCCGGCCGTCCCGCCCGCCCCGCTCGCCTCCGCCTTCCCCGCCCTCACCTCCGTTTTCCCCGCCACGACTCCGCCCTCCCCGGCCGACCCAGTTTTCCCCATCCGCCTATAAAAGCCGACCCCGGCCGCTCCCCGACCACTCGCCACCGCCACCCTAGCCACCGTGCCGCCCGCCTGATCCGCCCGCCTGAGCCGCAGTCCCCCGGCCAGCCCCCTCCTCCTCCTTCCTCCGCCCTTCCCGTCGGCTCCGGCGCCCGACACAGCCGAGCAGCAGCCGCCCCTCTTTCCCCTTCTCCCCCAGACGCCGGCAGCCCTCGCCGTGCCCCGGTCGGCTCCGCCCGTCCCCGGCGATGCCGCCCCGAGCCGCCCAGACCCTCCCCGGTGCCCCTCCGTCGGCCCCCGCCGCATCCCGCCTGAGAGAGGCCCTAACCCTAACCCTAATTCGATCGGACACGGCCTGTGTCGTGTCGGACACGACACGGACACGAGGAAACCCTAATTTTCAGAGCCCTGTTCAGGTACTCATATCTTTCTCCTCGCTGCCCCGTTTTCAATTCCGTAAATTGCGTTGTGAAGCCTGTATGACCCTCTCGGTGTCCGGACAAACTGTTCGGGGCATCGCGTCCTGTGGTGATCGCACACCGCGATCCAAAAACAGGAAAAACCAGACCATGTTTCACCCCGGAAGTGAGTCCGCCCCGCCAAACGGGACGACTTGGTCGCGTGCGGTCTTCACAGATACGTACGCATCGTCGATACGGACGTGTGAGTTTTCGTGGAAGCTGATTTGGGTGTGCGTGCACACCGGAATCAACGCGTATCCGCGGACATCGCCCCGTATCCGCCTTTTCGGCAATTCGCCCTAACTTCGTGCACACTCGTCAGATCGAGACGAAACTTGCACCATCGGACTCGTAGCGATATGCTGGTCCTGTGGGTCAAGTTTGGTTCGATTATGAGAACGTTGACGAAATCGCGTGTCGTGGGACCCACAGGCCCCGCTCGACGGGCGATTTTGTGTTCGGCTCATCGGAATCCAAATCTGGAAGTTCCGTTGGGTTCGTATCATCGTTCCTGACCTGTTGACACTAAGTTTGGTGAATTTGGAGACCGTTGACCTGGACACGTTTTTCGGTGCAAAGCGGGCCCAACGGCGGACCCCGTTTTGACCCGAAACTGCCGTTTTTGCCCTTGTCTCCAAATTGGACCCAAGGACAGGTGTTTCTAGCTATTTGACATCTTCTGAGCATGATGGTAATGTCTATTTCATCTTTTGGACTCATCTCTGGACTTTTCCCCCAAGAACCAATTTAATCAGATCCAAACAACAGGCAAGTACCTGCACTTCAAGTTAATCTTTATATATTGTGATAATTAATTCCCTGCCATACATGTACCCTTGATGTTTACACCTAGTGTTAGAAATGTTGAATTTCATGTCTTGAATATTGGTAGTTCCTGTCTTGTTTTTCATGTCGGGTGGGAGAATACCTAGAAGGCATGTAGTTTACCCTTTCCCCTGTATTGTCTAATAGCTGTTGGTACACGACTGTCCATCAGCCGGATCTCGATTGTATTGTCTAATAGCCGTTTATGACGGCCGGATTAGCCTTATAAACCCCTACATGCCAACTATGTATTCTAAAAACAAACACAAGTTCACACAGATAGTTCTGGTCATGTTATATTTCTTGCTGGCTATTGTAGTTTCATTTCCTGTTTCATTTATTTCTGTTTCTCATATTCCTGTTTACAGCTAACTCTGAGATAATAATGTTCTGCTAATGCTGTTTCTCAACATGATATCCAATATTTAATTGTCATAAAATATTTAGTTTAATCTTGTTGTGCACTGTGTACTTTGCTCCTTTCCTGACTGGATCTGTTGTTTAGGCGATGATGAGAACATTGCCCCCACCTATTATGGCCCCTATGAGGCAGCAGGTGATACAGTTGCAGAGCCGGTTCCCACCCAGGAGACTACCCCTGCAGAGTAGTTAGCTTTTAGCTATTTGTTTTCCTTTCATCTTAGTAATCGGGTTTGTCCCCGATTTAATTTCTGGTTTTGTAATAAACTCTGGATCTGTTGTCACTTTCAGTTTTTGAAATCTTAGCATTCTTTTCCTGCTATTTTCCTTGCCTATTTAATTATTGTGAATGAGCTAGATTTATCACCTGTGATCATGCCCTAGACAGCGTACTACCGCCGACACTGCGGCGTAGGCTGGACGTACCCACTCACTCGTGCCCGAATTTCCGGGTGCGGGTCGTGACAGCTGGCGGAGGCGGGCTGCCCGGAGGCGAGGTCGGGCTGCTGAACGTGCCAGAGCAGGGCTCGGGGTCGGGGGATTTGGGGCTCCGGTGGTTCTGCGGGTGCTGGACGGCTGAGGGGTTGGGGAAGACGACGGCGAGGGGTTGGAGAAGACGACGGCGAGGTCGATCAGGGCTGCGGCGACTGAGAGCAAGGAGGAGGAGGAAAGTGGGTGGCCGGAGCGGCTTTTATAGAGAGGTGGAGGAAGGCGGATGGCCGGAAGGGAAGGGAGCGGTCGGACGTTGCGGGAGCGGAGGCGGTGCAGGGAGGAGAATAGCCGCCGCCGGCGTAACGGCCGGAGTCGGCGGCTGGGGAGCTGAGAAGTCGGGTCAGTTTGGAAGAGAAAGGGTGGCGGGTCGGGTCTTTGACGGGTCGGGTCGGGTGGCAGGGATCCGACCCGATCCACTACGCTAGGGCACGGGTCGGGTTAATGCGGGCCGGGTCGGATTGAACCCGGATCCGACCCGTTAGGCCTAGGGCGGTTTGGGTCCGTGAACCCGGTCCGGTTCAGACTTGGGTTCGGTTTGGTCTATTTTATTTATTGGTTTAATTAATTAGTTAAATTAAACTATAGTTTTTAATGCTTTAAAAATTCATCCGGGATCCAATAAATTCCCGAAAAATTATCCTATGTCTGGTTTTCTATTTTACACCATAAAATATTATTTTCATAATATTTTAATATTATTTATTATCATTTAAAAATCATTTAAAAATCATTTAATAATTCAAATACCTGTATTTATTTTCAGAAAATTCACAGAAAATTCCAAAAAATTGTCAAAAATCCAAAATTAAAATTTTTGAAAATCAGGGGGTTTACACTGTGTGACCCTCTCGATGCCCGTGTAACCCGCTCGGTGCATCGCGTCCTGTGGCGATCGTGAACCGCGATCCAAAAACAGGAAAAATGATGCCATATTTTACCCGAAACTGAGTACGTCCCGCCAAACGGGACGACTTGGTCGCACGCGGTCTTCACCAAAATGTGCGCGCCGTTGATACGGACGTGCGAGATTTCGCAGAAGTTGATTTGGGTGTGCGTGCACCCCGGAATCAACGCGTATCCGCCGACACCGTCCCGTATCCGTCTGTTCTGAAATACATCGTAACTTTGTGTACACACGTCGGATCGAAACAAAACTTACGCCATCGGACTCGTAGCGATACGCTGGTCCTGTGATCCAAGTTTGGTTCGATTCTGAGAACGTTGACAAAATTACGTATCGTGGGCCCCACAGGCTCCACTTGACGGGCGATTTTGTGACCGGCTCATCGGAATCCAATTCTGCAAGTTTTGTTGGGTTCGTATCATCGTTCCTGACCTGTTGACACTAAGTTTAGAGAATTTAGAGACCTTTGTCCCTGACACATTTTTCGGTGCGAAGCGGGCCACATGTGGACCCCGCTTTGACCCAAAATTGTCATTTTTGCCCTTGTCTCCAAATTGGACTCAAGGACAGGCGTTTCTAGCTGATTGATATTTTCTGGATCTGATGGTGATGTTTATTTCAGCAACCGGAGTACTTTCTGCAAATTCCACTGCTGCCAGAGCTACAATTGGAGCCGAAACACCAGGTAAGTGTACCTTGCCAAAATTCTGCAGTATTGTTACCTATTTACTTGATTAAATTAACTGTTGTACATGCTTAAACCTAGGACCGTGTGACTTACTCAGCTTCCGATTAATAGTCGGATACCAACACCGTACGCGGGGTTGTGTAAGGTCAACTAGAGATGGATAACGTGACATTTACATTCTCGTACTTGCCATACCAAGTACATTATACCCAGGACACCTTACACTATTTTATGTGACGGAATCTTCCTGAGATATTCATGGTGATTTCGTGTAGGATACATATTTATGACATATACAGTTTACATGCTTAGAATTTATTCGGACTTATTACATTAGTCTGATCTTGCGTGACTTGTACCTGAGACATTATGGAACTGTGACGTGAGATTACATGGGGTGGGGAGAGATTGTAAACATCCTGATTTTCAGAATAAATTTTTAAATAATATTCCCGGATTTTTGGTAATTTCTGGAAAAGAACCAAGGTATTTAAAGATTTTTAAATGCAGTTATTTAGAATTAAAATATGATGGGAATAAGATTTTGCGGTGTAAAATGAAAAATCGGACATGTGGTATTTTTCGGTAAATTAATTGGACTCCGGAGTAGCGTTTTAAGCCTTAAAACTATTTGATAATTAAACCAAACCCAAACCCGAACCAAACCGGGTCGGATGGGACTGCCCGCCCGAGATCCGCTCACCCGAGCCCTAAAACCCCAAACCGGGTCGGAAATACTGTTCCGACCCGGCGGCGCCGTATAAAGACCCTCGGGATCCGTATAGCCCTAATCACCCCCGCCGCCTTCTTCACCTCTGCCGCCGAGACCCTCATCTCGACCCCTGGCCACCTGACTCAGCCGATCAACTCCCCTCCACCGTCGCTCGACGCCGAGTCCGCCAGTCCCTGCCCCCTTGACCCCGATGCCCCCCATCGCTGCCGCCCTGCGACCTGCGGTCGTCGACCAAGCCCCGCTGACCTCACAGCCGGCCGACTGACCGAGCCCAGACCCTCGGTGCAGCGATCCAAGCACAGCCGGCCGACGTTCCCTCCGCCCAGGCCGACGAGTCTCCCCTCGCCGACCAGAGCCTCCCCTCGCCGACCAGAGCAGCCCTGTTCAGGTACTGATTTTTCTCAACTCGCAACTCCGATTTCGATTCCGTCAGTTTCTACGCGTAGACTGTATAACCCTCTCGGTGCCCGTGTAACCCGCTCGGTGCATCGCGTCCTGTGGTGATCGCACACCGCGATCCAAAAATAGGAAAAATAACGCCCTGTTTCACCCCGGAACTGAGTGCGCCCCGCCAAACGGGACGACTTGGTCGCACGCGGTATTTATCGAACCGTGCGCGACGTTGATACGGTCGTGTGGGATTTCGCAGAAGTCAATTCGGAGGTGCGTGCACCCGGGAATCAACGCGTATCCGCGAACCACACCCCGTATCCGACTTTTCTGAAACATGCTGTAACTTTGTGTACACACGTTGGATCGAGACGAAACTTACGCCATCGGACTCGTAGCAATACACTGGTCCTGTGACCCAAGTTTGGTCCGATTCTGAGAACGTTGATAAAATCGCGTATCGTGGGCCCCACAGGCTCCATTTGACGGGTGATTTTGTGATCGGCTCATCGGAATCCAATTCTGGAAGTTCTGTTGGGTTCGTATCATCGTTCCTGACTTGTAGACACTGAGTTTGAGGAATTTGGAGACCTTTGACCCTGACACGCTTTTCGGTGCAAAGTGGCCCACATGTGGACCCCGTTTTGGCCCGGAAATGTTATTTTTGCCCTTGTGTCCAAATTGGACGTAAGGACAGGTGTTTCTAGCTATTTGCCCTTGTGTCATTTTTCTCTGAGCGTTCTTACAGTTTATCTTTTGATTGCAGAGTAATGGATCCCAGGAACGGAGACGAGATTCCTTTGGATACGCCACACGACGCTGTGGTTACTTATACAGACGGAGTGAACCCAGGGAATGGAGGACAAGCATCTCCGAGCGATCAGACCGGTCAGCCTAATCCAAGGTTTCGGAGAGATGACATCCCACCTCCACCCCAGTTCACTCCCCAGATGCCAGTTTTCCCGCCGGGATAAGCCATGGACGGGCAACAGATATTCCAGATGATGTATGCCATGATGCAAGCCTAGCAGCAAATTCAGCAAGAGGCCCATCGCTAGGAGGCAGAGTATCTGAGGACCAGCCTGGTATCCGCATTGGAGCAGGCAAATCCACCAACGAGACGAACAGCGACGGGATATATTACCGATTTCTGTCATCTCAAGCCTCGTGCATTTTCTGGCAAAGAAGGGCCAACAGAAGTTCATGAATGGCTCACAAACATTCAACATCAGTTGGAAGCTGCTGAACTTCCAAGAGAGAAGTGGATGACTGCAGTCAGAATACAGTTAACTGAAAATGAACATCACTAGTGGATAGCAGAGGAAAGGAGGCTCGGACAGGACCGGGTCACATGGGAAGAGTTCTCCAGACTCTTCCAAGAGATGTACATTCCAGCAGTTGCACGATCAGAGCTCAGAGACAAGTTCAACCGCCTTATCCAGGGCAGTATGACAGTGGAAGAATACAACGCGGAGTTTATTCGCCTAAGTCGCTTCGCTCCAACATTGATCTCGACCGAGGAAGAGAAAGCTAAGAAGTTCTTTGACGGATTGAAGTTCGAGCTCCAGAGATTGATTGGCTCAGTCGCACCTACATCTTATACCGACGTCCTTGCAGCAGCACGACGCATGGAGCACGTCACTAGAAGGGAGTCGAATCTGAAGAGGCCAAACACATCAGCACTATCCAAGACAGCATCTGGAGATTCTGCAAAGCAATTCCAGAGGAGTATATCGGAGAGACCAGCAAATAGGGACAGGCCTCTTCCTACTTGTCACCACTGCGGCAAGGTAGGGCACATTGAGAAAGAATGCAGACGTAAGTTGGGACTATGTCTGAGCTGCGGATCCAACCAGCATTTTTCCAGGGACTGTTCTGAACGCAGAGACGGAGCACCAAGACTAGCCTTGCCTGCACCACGACCAGCTTATCCAGCAGTAGGAGCACAGCAGACAGGAGCTGGAGGAGTTAGACCACCAGCTACAGGGGGCTACCAGCAGAGACCACCACTGGCACCACTGGCAGCCCTATTTTAGCAGCAGCAGCAGAGAGGTCCAGCTCAGGGAAGAGGCCAGGCATTCACATTAGCTGTTGAGCAGGAAGCTACTGCAGGCGAGGTCATCGCAGGTACTATTTTAGTAGCTTCATTACCAGCTGTAGCATTATTTGATTCTGGAGCATCGCATTCATTTATAGCAGCTAGCTTTGTAGCCACCCATAGAGTAGCTACCGCACCCCTTCCGAAGATGAAAAGAATTCTTACGGGAGGTAGAATTATTCCGGTTAGTGACGTCTGTAGATCATGTTCTGTAGTAGTTTGTGGGAGAGAGATGCGAGTCCAATTTCTAATCTTTTCTATGCCTGACTATGATGTTGTACTTGGTATGGACTGGTTAAGTCAGTATCATGCGACTCTTGATTGTCGGCTTGGAAAGGTTATATTTAGACCGCCAGGACATCCAGAATTTGAGTTTCTTCGAGGAGCAGTAGAGCAAGGAGTTCAGCCTACTCTTAGGGTACTATCTGTAGAAGGGGAGACAGATTACCCAAGAGTCATATCAGAATTTGTGGATGTATTTTCTGATGATCTTCCAGGTTTACCGCTAGATCGGGAAATAGAATTCACAATAGACTTAACTCCAGGAGCAGAGCCTATCACTTCATCAGTATATCGGCTGGCGCCTAAGGAGTTAGTGGAGTTGAAAGAACAGGTTGACGACCTTCTGGAGAAGGGTTTCATTCGACCCAGTGTTTCACCTTGGGGAGCACCCATATTATTTGTGCCGAAGAAGGATAGAACAGTACGGTTATGCATTGACTACAGGACACTGAATGCTGTGACCATCAAGAACAGGTATCCCTTACCACGCATTTATGATCTATTCGATCAATTGAGTGGTGCAAGGGTATTCTCGAAGATTGACCTTCGATCCGGCTATCATCAGATCAAAGTAAGGAAGGAAGACATCCCGAAGACAGCTTTCAGGACCAAGTATGGACATTATGAGTTCTTGGTGATGCCGTTTGGTTTAACCAACGCGCCAGCAGTGTTTATGAGTTTAATGAACAGAGTCTTCCATCAGTTCTTAGATAAATTTGTGGTTGTTTTCATTGACGACATTCTCATATATTCCAAGAGCCATGAAGAGCACGAGGAGCATCTCAGAATCGTGTTAGAGATCTTAAGACAGGCAAAGTTATACGCCAAACTCAGTAAGTGTGAATTTTGTATGGACAAAGTGCCTTTTTTGGGACATATCATCTCAGGAGAAGGACTTTCAGTGGATCCAGAGAAAGTTGCGGCAATAGAGACTTGGCGTACCCCCACATCAGTTGCAGAGGTGAGAAGTTTTCTCGGACTCGCGGGATATTACCGAAGGTTTGTAGAAAATTTCTCGAGGATCGCAGAACTGATGACGAAGCTGACACGCAAAGACCAGGAGTTTATATGGACGGAAGACTGCCAGAAGGCCTTCGAAGAATTGAAGAGAAGATTAACAACATCACATGTCTTGACTCTTCCTTCAGGGTCAGGAGGTTTTGTTGTTTACAGTGATGCATCGGGTAGTGGACTGGAATGTGTTTTTATGCAACATGGCAAAGTCATTGCTTATGCGTCGAGACAGTTGAAGGTCCACGAGAAGAACTACCCAACACACGATCTGGAGTTAGCAGCAGTTATATTTGTACTGAAGATTTGGAGGCACTATCTTTATGGAAAAAAGGTAAAAATCTTTACAGATCACCAAAGTCTGAAGTATGTATATACTCAGAAGGAGCTTAACATGAGGCAGAGGCGTTGGCTTGAATTGATGGTAGATTTTGACATAGATCTGCAGTACCATCCGGGGAAGGCGAATGTCGTGGCAGATGCCCTCAGCATGAAGCCTACGGCTTATTTCTTGACGATGCAGCCCGAGTTATTGAGAGATCTACAGGAGCTTCAGATAGAGGTTGTCTTACCAGGATATAGTGGATTACTGGCTAATCTTGAAGTTAAGTCATCACTCGTGGAGAAGATTAAAGAGGCATTGCCCACCGATGCTAGATTTAGAAGACTCAAAGAGAGGACAGAATCAGGCATACAGACAGGACTTCGTATACACGAAGACGGGACATTGAGGTTTGGAAATCGCCTGTATGTTCCAAATGGAGAATTGAGACAGGAGTTAATGACTGAAGCACATAGCTCTATGTACTCTGTTCACCCAGGAGAAACCAAGATGTACCGAGACTTAAGACAGTATTACTGGTGGCATGGAATGAAAAGAAAGATTGCAAGATTCGTGGCCAAATGCTTAGTCTGCCAGCAAGTAAAGGCCGAGCATCAGAGAACTGCAGGTATGTTACAGCCGCTTCCTATACCAGAATGGAAGTGGGAACATATCACGATGGATTTTGTCACAGGATTTTCGAGGAGCCCCAGCGGAAGAGACGCAGTATGGTTATAGTGGATCGACTCACTAAATCGGCACACTTTTTGCCATTTAGAGTTGGACAGTTCCACAAAGGTACTAGCCGACATGTATATGCGACAAATCGTCAAATTACATGGAGTGCCGGTTAGTATTGTATCGGATCGAGATTCGAGGTTTATATCTCATTTATGGAGAAGCATGCAAGAGAGTCTGGGCACCAGACTCAAATTCAGCACGGCTTACCACCCACAGACAGATGGTCAATCGGAGCGCACGATTCAGATCTTGGAGGATATATTGCGATCATGTATGCTAGACTTTGGAGGATCTTGGGAAGATCATTTGCACTTGGTGGAGTTCTCCTACAACAACAGTTATCAGGCCAGCATTCAGATGGCACCATTCGAGGCATTATACGGAAGGAAGTGCAGATTGCCTATATGTTGGAGTGACATTGGTGAACGTCAAATACTGGGTCCAGAATTGGTAACGCAGACCATGGAGAAGGTGAAACAGATTCAGAATCATCTTCGAGCAGCTCAGGACAGACAGAAGCATTGGGCAGATACGCACAGACGTCCCCTAGAGTTCAAAGAAGGAGAGCACGTGTTCTTGAGAATTTCGTCCACTCATGGTACTATCAGATTCGGGAGCAGAGGCAAGTTGAGCCCAAGGTATATTGGGCCATTTGACATTCTAGAGCGCGTTGGTGAGTTGGCTTATCATCTTGCATTACCACCATCCTTAGAGGGAGTGCACGACGTATTCCATGTCTCACAGCTGCGAAGGTACGTGACCGACCCAAGTCACGTAGTCGATCACTCAGAGATCGCAGTAGGCCCAAGCTTGAGATATGAAGAACAACCAGTGGGCATCCTCGACGTCAGTGAGAAGACATTGCGGGGACAGATGAGAAGACATTGCGGGGACAGACAATCAGACTGGTTCGTGTAGCTTGGAAACATCATTCTCCTGGCGAATCGACTTGGGAACGAGAAGATAGTATGCGCCAGCGTTACCCCCACTTGTTTGAGGAGGCAGTTGTAAACTAAGCAACCTTGTATTTCTATAACTCTTTCTTTAGCAGCTTATTCTTTGATTGCGAGAACGCAATCCTTTTAAGGAGGGAAGATTGTAAACACCCTGATTTTCAGAATAAATTTTTAAATAATATTCCCGGATTTTTGGTAATTTTTGGAAAAGAACCAAGGTATTTAAGGATTTTTAAATATAGTTATTTGGAATTAAAATATGATGAGAATAAGATTTTGCGGGATAAAATGAAAAACCGGACATGTGGTATTTTTCGGTGAATTAATTGGACTCCGGAGTAGCGTTTTAAGCCTTAAAACTATTTGATAATTAAACCAAACCCAAACCCGAACCAAACCGGGTCGGATGGGACTGCCCAGCCCGAGATCCGCTCACCCAAGCCCTAAAACCCCAAACCGGGTCGGAAATACTGTTCCGACCCGGCGGCGCCGTATAAAGATCCTCGGGATCCGTGTAGCCCTAATCACCCCCGTCGCCTTCTTCACCTCTGCCGCCGAGACCCTCATCTCGACCCCTGGCCACCTGACTCAGCCGATCAACTCCCCTCCACCGCCGCTCGACGCCGAGTCCGCCAGTCCCTGCCCTCTTGACCCCGATGCCCTCCATCGCTGCCGCCCTGCGACCTGCGGTCGTCGACCAAGCCCCGCCGACCTCACAGCCGGCCGACTGACCGAGCCCCGACCCTCGGTGCAGCGATCCAAGCACAGCAGGCCGACGTTCCCTTCGCCCAGGCCGACGAGCCTCCCCTCGCCGACCAGAGCCTCCCCTCGCCGACCAGAGCAGCCCCTCTCCGCCGGTTCATCGACGGAATCCTGAACCCTAGTCTGGACACAGCAACTCGGTCGCAGGAAACGGAGTTGACGCTCGGACGCGTGAAAACTCAGGTTCACGGAGCCCTGTTCAGGTACCGATTTCTCTCAACTCGCAACTCCGATTTTGATTTCGTCAGTTTCTACGCGTAGACTGTATAATCATCTCGGTGCCCGTGTAACCCGCTCGGTGCATCGCGTCTTGTGGTGATCGCATACCGCGATCCAAAAACAGGAAAAATAACGCCCTGTTTCACTCCGGAACTGAGTGCGCCCCGCCAAACGGGACGACTTGGTCGCACGCGGTCTTTACCGAACCGTGCGCGACGTTGATACGGTCGTGTGGGATTTCGCAGAAGTCGATTCGGAGGTGCGTGCACCCCGGAATCAACGCGTATCCGCGAACCACACCCCGTATCCGACTTTTCTAAAACATGCTGTAACTTTGTGTATACACGTCGGATCGAGACGAAACTTGCGCCATAGGACTCGTAGCAATACGCTGGTCCTGTGACCCAAGTTTGGTCCGATTCTGAGAACGTTGATAAAATTGCGTATCGTGGGCCCCACAGGCTCCACTTGACGGATGATTTTGTGATCGGCTCATCAGAATCCAATTCTGGAAGTTCCGTTGGGTTCGTATCATCGTTCCTGACTTGTAGACACTGAGTTTGAGGAATTTGGAGACCTTTGATCCTGACACGCTTTTCGGTGCAAAGTGGCCCACATGTGGACCCCGCTTTGGCCCGAAAATATTATTTTTGCCCCTGTGTCCAAATTGGACGTAAGGACAGGCGTTTCTAGCTATTTGACATTTTCTGAGACTGTTGGTGATGTTTATTACAGCTTTTGGAGTATTACCTACCGGATCCACTAATTCAGGGACAGTTGTTGATATTCAAACATCAGGCAAGTGTACCTTGCCAAACTCTGCAGTATTGTTATATATTTTTCTTGTTTCATTATATTGCTGTGCATGCTTAACCTAGGACCGTGTGACATACTTAGCGTCCGATTACTAGTCGGGTGCCAACACTGTACGCGGTATTGGATACTGTCATCTAGAGATGGACATTCGTGACACTTTATACTCTCGTACTTGTCTTACCAAGTACACTATGACCCAGGACACTTGACACTATTCATGAGATAGGATTTTCCCGAGATATTCGTGGTGATCCTGTATAGGATACAGGACATGGACATTGTATTCTTAGATATAGTATGACTGGTTGCATTAGATATGATCTCGCTTGACATGGACATGAGACGTTGTGGTCATGATAGGCGTGGTTACATTGGGTGGGGAGAGACACACACGCTACAGGCTGTTCCATATATATATACATCCACTATTATTGAGAGGTCGTAGACTCTCGGAGCAGAGCTAGACCCACTACCGGTTATTACCACTACCGGCTCCCCGACACAGAGCTTGTAGTGGCCCAGCCTGAGTACTCGTGCTGCTCTCACTTGCATTTTTACTTAGATGGTTACTTACTTGCCCTATTTATTCCATTTATTTTCTGTACTGTATTTATTTTGGCATGAGCTTTCTTGTACATTGCTATGTCCCCTGAGGACCTGGATCCGGATTATGTCTCCAGGATTTGAGGACGAGATCTATCCCGAGGTATACGGGACCGGAGCAGGAGCTGATCCAGGAGCTGTACCGCCATCCGAGGACGAGGTGTTAGCCGAAGACTTCTCCTGAGCATCCATGTTTCATGCTCAGTATTTATTATTTATTTCAGTCATTTACTTTCTGGTCTGTTGAGCCATTATATCAGATATTTATCGGGTTGTTCCCCGAAGCACTTTGTTGAGATTAGCATATGATTTACATTCCTTATTTATTCTGTGGATCATATTTTATATCTTGTTTGGACGAGATTAGTTCTGCCATGATTGTCGTAGACTTGTTATATTACAGCTTAAGTATGTCCTGGTGGATCCATTAAATTGGGTTGTCCATCGGTGCGTACTGCTGGCCATTATCGCGCGTCCGGTCCCTCGGTATTTTGGGACTGGGGCGTGACAGAGATTTACCATACAAAAGGCTGAATATATATATATATATATATATATATATATATATATATATATATATATATATATATATATATATATATAATACTTTAATGGATGTGCCTTAGACTCTGACACAGAGCTTTGGTACCTTACTGGCCCTTCGAGAAAATACTGTTATGGTTTCTTCGATACTGATCCTGTAGCAATCTCAGCCTGAGTATGACTAAAACTCTCACTTGCATATCACTTAGCTGGTTATATAGTTTACCCTATTGTTTCATTTATTGCTGCACTGCATTTATTTTGGCTTGTATTATCTGTACCTTGTTATGTCCCCTGAGGACCTGGATCCGGATTATGTCCCCAGGATTAGCTGAAGAAATCTACCCCGAGGTGTACAGAACAGGAGCACTTCTAGGAGCAGAACCAGGAACCGAGGACGAGATCGTGGCCGAAGACTTCTCCTGAGTATTGGCTTTACATACTCAGATATTTCCATTTCCAGTTACTTTATTTCATGTCTATTTGCTTGATGTAACAAACTTATTCTTGGGTTGTTCCCGAGACACTCTTGTTGAGATATGCTAGTTTATTTTCTTTTGCATTTATTCTGGCTTTTGATCTGTGATTATCTGTTGTGGATGAGATTAGAATAGTCTGTGACTTGTATCATTGGACCTATTTATTGTTGTATACAGCTTAAGTATGCCACGATGGATCCATTAAATTGGGATTGTCCATCGGTGCGTGCTGCTGGCCATTGCCGCGCATCCAGTCCCTCGATATTTTGGGACTGGGGCGTGACAGCTATTTTGAGAGTATTTTAGTGCATAGCAACCATGCGTCTCAGCAGCTATTAGCCGATCTGTCATTAGTAAGATGGACTTGTATGTCCCAACTGCTAATCATGATTTTCATGGGCCATTATATAATTAGGGCGCATGCTAGGCTAGCCTTCTTACATACCAAACTGTTTGATGCAGAGACGGACAGAAAATAGAACCTTGTTTATATATACAAATTGTTGCTAACTTGTACGTATGTTGCAGGAAAAATCGTTCAGCTATGGGTAAGGATCATTGAATAAGTGATCACTTATATTTTCTTATGTTCCTCATCATAAATGCTAAATGAGATATATTCGTTTTATTTGAATATGTTGCTTCTTCCATTGAATTGAATTGAATAGTCCACTTGATGCACTTATCTTGATTCGAGAAGAACAGTCCACTAGAGATAATTTTTGTTCCTAAGAAACCGTATATGGCTCACGATACATGCTGCACAATGCACGATAGAACATTGTCCCTATATCATGCTTGTATGTATTGAATATGCAAACTAGTTTCAAAGACATATTTTCGAAAACATATAAACTGACACTAATCATGTGCTGCATGAAATGAAACTAGGTAAAAGTAGCAAGATCACTAGTAAAGTAATATTTTGCCACATGCTTACTTAGTGCTGGTTTCAGGAGAGTGTTGCTTCTGTTCGTTGATTTTATACTCACTAGTACTTTCCCCAAAGTGCTGACCCACCAACAGTTTGCTTGTTCTCAGGTGCTGGATCGTCCAATGAAGCGATAGCCGAGCCTCATCTCCAGGACCCAAAAATTTAGAGTCGATGCCTTGAGCCGTATCGAGATTGCTTTGAGCTGCTTTTGTATAAAGGGATATAATGTATGGAACAATGTCATTGAAATCGAGAGAAATAGAGCTTGAGCGAATTGTAATCTCGGCCAAGCGCCGGTTGTATCATATCTTGATTATCAATAAAGAGCTTGTTTTCTTATGCCATTGTGTTCTTTACTTTTCTGCAATATTATGTCGCTGCTTCCGTCTTGAATAGCTTACTTGTCCTTGTTCAAGCTTTGGCCTTGTGCAAGCGCAGCTAAGGCTTGCACGGCATCACGCCCACGCGAGGACGATCGGTCCCCCAAGAACCCAAGCGAGGACGAACGGCCCCTGCGGGATCGGGGCATGACATGTCCTGGTCAAGGCATTCTCATGTACTCTGACTGTGATTTGCGGCTCCGGGGGTGGTGTGATTCTGATTGGGCGAGTTATCCCATCATGAGACGCTCTTTGTCTGGTTGGTTAATTTTTCTTGGTGATTCGCCTATCTCTTGGAAGACGAAGAAACATGTAACGATGTCCCACTCTGCGGCCGAAGCAGAATACCGTACGATGGCGGCGGTCACGTGTGACCTTAAGTGGTTCAAGGGGTTGCTTGGCAGTTTGGGAGTGCAACATTCGTGTGTTATAGATTTATTTTGTGATAGCCAATCTGCTTTACATCTTGCGCAGAATCCAGTTTTTTATGCGCGCACAAAACACATTGAGGTATATTGTCACTTTTTGAGGGATGTTGTTCTTGTTGGAGTTATTCGTCCATCTCATGTGTCGACGGATGGACAATTGGCGGATGTTTTCACCAAAATTTTGGGCAAACCAAAATTTGAGTTTCTTTTACGCAAGTTGGACATTTGTGACTTGCATGCTCCAACTTGAGAGGGGAGGGGGGGAGGGAGTGGAGGGGAGGGTATTAGGATTAAATTGTATGATTAAATTTTATATATGGTGATTGGCCCATATGGCATAGGCCCAAGTTGATATATGGATGTATATATATATGTAATATCATGATTAATAATAGATCCAGATTATTCTCTCCTACTACTTCTTCACAAGTTTAGAGTTTAGGTCCTGGCATATCTAGTTGAAAATTTTGGACCCTGGATTTTTTTTTTTCTATTATACCCTCCATAGCCTACATATGAAAGTTTTATTGTCATGCATTGAAGGAAGGATTACGGGTATAATAGAAAGAAAAAAAATAAATAAGGTTCCAAATTTGACATTTGGACATATCATGAGTTAAATTCTAAACTGATATAAAATTTAGGATCTAAACATTAATTTGCCTATAAAATAACCTAGTTTACTGGAGAGAGTATTCCTTATTTATAATATAAAAAAGAAAAACAACCATCCCCGATGCAACAACTCTCCCATGAGAGCTACTGGTACAAAGCCATAAGTCTCCATGAGAGGTACGGAGCTAGGACATTTGACAAGGAGTCCTTAAGATTAGTAAACTGTAACTGTTGATTGTGGAATCTTCTAGTTTATACACTTAAGGAAAAAGAAAATGCTAAATTTACTATCGAATGTTTACAACTATTTTACAACCCTCTTTTTTTTCTGTTATGTGAGTCACATCTAGCTCCACATTTCATCTAAAGAATGACTGTCATGTGACATCCTGTCACGTGATGAATACGTAACAGAAAATTGGATCCCACAAGCCACTCTAATCCAATGGACGGCCGTCACGTAGACGCCACGTGGACTACACGTGACAGTTGTAAAATGAGTGTAAGCATTTGGTTGTAGTCGTAGCATTCCGGAAAAAAAAAATGCTAAGTTTACTACCGAATGTTTACAACCATCTTACAACCCTCTCTCTTTCCTGCTATGTGGATCACATCCGGTTCCATCTCTCATCTAAAGAATGACTGCCATGTGGCAATCCTGTCACGTGACGGCCACGTGACAGAAAATCGGGTCCCACAAACCACTCTCACCCAATGAACGGCCACCATGTAGACGTCACGTGAACGCTATGTGACAGTTATAAAATGGATGTAAACATTTAGTTATAATCGTAGCATTCCTGCTAAGGAAAAATATTCAACTGACAAGTGTGAACATCTTGTAAACCGTGTTCAACTTGAAATACAAAATATGAAATACGAATTGTATCAACTTGACTCTGATTGCAGTTTGTATTTTACTAAATTATAATAATCTAATGAAATAAATAATAAAATTCCAATCAACAAATTAAATATCTAGATCCAAAGTCAAACCAATTCCGAATCATAGTTTTTTATGAGCACATTCAGTGACAGACCTTCTAAATAATAAAAAAAAGGCACCAACCATTAAACCAACTAAATAAAAAATAAATATGAATGTTACATATCACATTAATCAACAATAAAGTAGAGGTTATAATGGTTGTCAAGGGTCATCCATGCTAATAAGTAATAAACCACATTAATTGACTCAAATATTATAGAAAAATAAAAATAATATACATTATGAAATTTTAAGTTTCTACCGACCCAACTAAAACTCATGATAAAAGAAATATAATAGATAGGTTGGAATCAAAGATATACCTATATTCAAGACCAAACAAAGATCAAACACTTAGCAAGTGACGTCTAGACTAGCGGTTAATATCGAAACATTCTACCTAAGAGGTTGCAGGTTAGAGCCTCTTAGGCGCCATTTAATTTTTCTTTGGAAGAATTAAGTGGTGGGTTGGTGATAGGTGCAGTACAGGTGTACGGTATGGTACGTTTCTGATGGTGTGCGCATGCGATGCAAGGTGCAGATGCAGTACTAGTGCGGAGATGACGCGGTGCAGCAGCGGCTAAGTGAGGCCTTCAGGTTGGGGGTGGTACCTTCGGAGTTATCATATTTGGAGTACGGAAAAAGCTTAGTCCCAGATATATAGGCCCGTTCGATATTCTCAAGCGAGTTGGAAACGTATTTTATCGTCTAACTCTTCCACCATCGCTTCATGAGGCACATGACGTCTTTCACGTATCTTAGTTGCACTGGTATATTTCATATACGAGCCATATCATAGATCATTCTGAGTTGATAGTTGGTACCGACCTATCATATGAGGAGAGGTCTGGGTCTATTTTGGACCAGAGGGAGATAGTTCTTAAGAACCGGACTATCAGATTAGTTCATGTTGCTTGGAGGCATCACTCACTGGACGAGTTAACGTGGGAGCGCGAGGACGATATGCGTACTCGTTATCCATTTCTCTTCGACTTTGGAGGTATACTTATTCGTATACCCATGTTCTATCTTAGCTTGTGTATGTGATTGATTGTTAGCTTATCTGTTATGCCTGTTATTGTTTCTTTCTAATTTCTTGTTGTTGTCTAAAAAATTTCATGCTCACATGAGTTTCTTGTTTAATTTTTGATTTCGAGCTGATTTTCTTGAATTTTCTTGTTAGTGATTTTTGGATCCTTATGAAAATTCGAGGACGAAATTTTTCTAATGAGGGGAGAGTTGTGAGACTCATTTCACAATATTTATATTATATGCGGATATGTATTTTTGTGCTAGTTGTTGCATTTTATTGGATCTCGAGGGAGCTCAAAAATTATTAAAATTGAAACTTTAGTACCTGACCGGCATAACGACGGTATACTGCCCGGCAGATATTTGCTTCACTTTCGATATATTTTCGAGATATTTCTCTATAAATAGTACTTGAGATATTTTATTTATTTCTTTCTCTTTCTCTCTCTTCTCTTTTTCATTTCTCTCTCGAGCTTGGAAGCGTGGTCTTGAGACCTGGAGTGTGGTTTCTGAACCTTTTCGTAGTGGTGGACTAGAAGGTTTAGGTTGGGAGCTCGCGTTAGGCAAGTACACCTTGCCAATTTTGTGAACTTTTTTTACTTCTGTCATTTTATTTTTCTGGAGCTTGGTTGTTGGTTTTTAGCTTAGACTTATTTACTATTAGTATTCATATCGTGATTTCTAGCCTAGTGACCATCTCGATTTTAATTTCTGATAGAATCTTGTCCCGTCCATTTTTGATAACTCGGTAACGAAAACGGTACCGGAGTTGTGACCGTGAAATTTAGTCTATATTGTGATATAAGACTTACTATAGACTTGACGTCTTGTTAGATTTGGTTCTGCTAATTTTTGGGATTTGATTTGGGTCCCAAAAATCAGACTTGACTTAACCATGTTTATTCTTGAAAACCGGCATACCGACGATAAACTACAGTATACCGATTTCAACCGACTTAATTTCTAGATATTTTCTTTGAACCCTATCGGCATACCGACATACCGACAGTGTACTACAGTGTACCGATGGTATATCGATCATGCCGACATTTGTTGAGTGACTTCAGGATATTTGTCTTGGCAGGCATATCGACGGCGTACTGGACTGTACCGCCGGTATACCGATTTATGGAACTTTATTTTTTAGTAATTTTTTGCCTACTTGGAACGGCATACCGACGGTATACTACAGTATACCGACAGTATACCGACTTGTTGAAATCCAGAACTTGTTGTATTTTTTCTTTTCCTGGACCGGTGTACTGGACTGTACCTGTAATACCCCGTTCCGCTCAAGCGGACTGCCGTCTCAAACGGCAATCGTGCAGCTGTCCCGACCTGCTTTGCCTCGATCAAGAAGCAAAGGATATCCAGACTTGTCCCTACAGGAATCCGGCTTGGACTTTCAGAGGCTCGCTCAGACGTATCGCTCTACCGAGGCGAATCATCGCTAAGGTGGGTGGCTACGGTGAACTTGTCTTTGCTTAGCCAGCACACATAAAATCTGGAATATTTATGCTAGTCGCTAGGTGATTCACCCCCTGCATGCTAATAAATCCAACGCACCTAGCTAAGGAAATAATCCCAACTTGTATTGCTTGCTAGAACATGGAAAAGGAAATACTGCTCATATTCAGACCCTCGCATGCTAAGTCCCCTAACGGTTTCATCTCTCGGACTACCTTCGGGCCCGAGCAACGTGCCTGCTTATGTACCTAGAAACGCATGCTTGTCTGCTTGAATGTTGCCGTGTTTTCATCCAACTCCGGGAGACTACTCAGTAGTCGTTCCGTGTATGATTGACCCTGCAAGTATCCAGGACCGTTAGGTCACCAGGCAGCCCCGAAGCAGGGGAATGCATCAAGACAAGATATTCACTGTATAGAACAAGATCCAAGTGTCACTACCACGTTCCGAAAACAGGGGTATTTTCGACTTTTTACCATATTTAATATTTATTAATTACATGATAGTATATTTGATTTAAATAAATGTGTGAGGTTATAATTTAAATATAATATTATATACAGTGTTCATTTATTTTGAGCTGGTAGACTTGGCCTAGAAGCCCAGTAGATGACCACCTGTCCAAATTATGGAATTATGTAATTAAATGTTTTAATTATAATTTATTTATTGAAGATTGTAATTAATTACCGTATTTTAATTAATTATTGCGCCCTGTCCTTGCTTTGATATTTGGAGCACTATCCAGACTTTCATCTTCCAACAATTTCACCATCTTGCCCTAGACGTGCCCGCCTTCATTTCTGCTATTTTTGCAACTCATAATTATGCTCCCTGTGCATTATTTCTAGCCGCACAAAAATCGTCGCGGACGTTTATTTTTAAATTCCTATTTTGTATCGTTGTGCGTTCCAATCGAAATTGGGGACAATCTTGACCTATTTTTCTTGCGGCCCAAATTAGGGTAATATTCTGTTCTGAGTCTTCTTCATTATTGGTATTGATGACCTGACCTGATTTTGCTCCATGTACTCCAAATTAATTGTTGAACACAACTGCATTTATTTCTATTTAATTTGAGGATACCATTTGTCTGATTCCGTAAGATTCCAAGTTAATTCCAGTGCCCTGTAAATTGAAGTCCATACCGATCTTACAGCGCCCCTGACCCTACAAACACCGGACACCGAATTGCCCGCCAAATTTTTGTCATCTTATGTGTTTGTGCAATTTCCCAAATTTAAAGGGGCTAAATTGCAAATTTGCATTTTTGTGGCCTCACCCAATTGTTTGAACAATGAGGGAACCTAATATTTTATTAAACTCTCACCCTTATTTCCTACATGAATTAATTTCCTTCATGTTTAATCTGGACCACCCAATTAATTGGGTGCATCCTCACCATTAGATTCCACACACCCTCTTCATATATAATGTCCCATCAAACCCTAATCCCTAGACAACCTAGGGAACACCACCCTCCCCAAGCCTCCATCCTCTCCAACGTAGGAAGAATTCATCTTCCTTTCTTCTTCTCATTTCTTCTCTTCTTCTTCCTTTTTCTTCTTCTTTTATTTTTGGTTTTAAATTCAAAATCTGAATTTGGGGGGGGGGGGGAACACTGTTCATTCCCTCCACCCATACTGTTCCCGCCGAGCCCCATCCAACCGGCGGCCCTCTCTCAGCCGGCGGAGCCGACTACTCCCCTCCCCGACTCCGGTGGACATTCTCCTCCGACCTCCGGCCCGAGCCCAAGCTCCTCCCAGCCTCTGCTGCTCCTCCCGCGGTGTACTCCCTCCGGCGAGCGGAGCCAACCGAGCCCCAACTCCCTGTGATCCCCTCCGGCCGCTGCTACTCGGCTGCTGCCGCCGAGTACCGCCACCGCCGCTCCGCCTGAAGCCGCGGCTCCTCCCATCCTCCATTGCTCTTCCACCGGTCCGGCGCTGTCGAGCTCCGACCCGGCCAGACTACCACCTACATCTAACACCACCCTGCTGTCGAGATCCTCCCGTATCACTCCCTCCTCCTCGTGGCACCCTATTCCGTCAGCTACCACATCCTGCCGGCGCTCCACTGCTCGGTCTCCTTCTCTCCTCCCGCTGCATACATCACCACCACCTTCAACTCCATCACCAACAACCATCACACCACCCCATCTCACTGCTCTGGCCAAACCCCGGCGGCCAACCACCCTGCTTCCCCGACTTCCTCCCGGCGCTCCCCGACTTCCTGTACACTCCGGCGGACTTCCAGCGAGCTCCGGCCATCTTTCGGCCAGCAACCCCTCACAGTGAGCTCCCCTCTTCTCTCCCTTCCTTCTTCTTATATATATATATATATGTATATATACATACGTATATACGTATGAGTATATACTAATATATGTATATTATTATTTAATGAATGTTTAACACATATATATAGTATATATATACTTAGTATATTATACCATGTATTAGTATATAAATAAGTATATATGTATTCATATGTATACATGTATATTGGTATATTTTCGTATAGTAAATATGCTTTAAATGCATATATACATATAGGTGTGTGTATTGTGTATTGTATGTGTACATATATTATTCTATTTTCAAATAGTATATAAATTATTTCTATGTATATACCCACATATCTATATATGTATGTAATTGGTATTTTCCTATAATATGTATTTAGTAAAGTGTATACTAGTAATTATTTAATTAATGCTTAATACATGTATATGTATATGTAATTGTATATATGGTGAATGTATAGTATAGTGTATGTTTAATACATAATGTATGTATTTGATAAAATAGTATATACGTATTTAAATGATATATGTTGAATATTGTATGGTATTTCATACAGAATATGTGTATTAAATACGTATTTTGATAGATATATATATATATGTATTAGTTTATTTTATAATATCTATTTAATAAAAAGTATACTAGTATAATTTAAATTTGGGTATTAGTATGTACTAATATCTGTGCAGGATATAATTTTATTTGTATATGATACATATATATATATATATATATATATATATATATATATATATATATATATATATATATATATAGATATAACAAATGTATACTTTTCACTAAAACATATGTATATTTATTTCTAATTAAATGTTGAACATGTATAAGCATAGTATATATATATTTTAATATATGTATGTGTTAATATATATATATATAACTAATGTATAGGTATTTGTATGTATATAATTAATGTGTATATATATACGATATATCTGTGAGTAGTGTATATTATTATACCATGTATATAGTACTAGTTATTATTTTGAGTATACAAATACTATATGTGTATATATATTTTGGTAATGATATATGGTAGGTATTAATGATTAAAAATAGGTAATATGTTTTATCCCTACTAGGTGACCCTAGCTGACTAGTGCCCTGCCTAGCATAGCTCTGAGACCAGTATATTTCTTCTGTGTGTTAGGGCAGCATCTGATACAAGTGTTATATTTGTGATATGTTATAGGACTGTTGGTTTACCCAGGGGATACTCTGGAACAGGACATCAATAATTACCAACTAAGGACCCAAGGCGAGTACATTCTCTGATTAGTTTCTAATTTATGATATTTCCTATGTTAACTGTATCTAGTGTAAATATCCATGTTCTTGACACGCTGGTTACACGGATTGGTATACACGGATCTCGTCATGAGATGTTATTCCTTATTCATGGTGTAGCTTGTACGAGACTTGTTTTCCTTGTTATCTTGTGCATGTACAGACACTGATTCCGGGGAGATTTGCTACCTTCCTAGGGAATCTAGTGCCATAGCGTACCATGATTGGATCTACTATACCAGTCGGGGGTGGGGAGTATTTTAGTGTAGATATGTGATCATACCCAACTTTATATGCACCATAGCTCACCCCACATCTCACGTCGGGTGCGGCCTGACCATCTCCATGCTTCATAGCTGTTACGTGTGATTAGCCTGACCTCTCCATGCATCATAGCTAACCAACGGTTAGCCTGACCTTCGTGAATCATAGCTAATCACATGTAACCAGCCTGATCAAGTTCCCAAGCCGATCACATGTTTAAGCTAGTACTCACACACTTAGTCATAGGTTCTTGCTCATGGACATATTGTTTCTTTTCCTGCATTTACTTACAGTATTTCCAGTATTTCTTTCATTGTACATATTTTGTTCCTATACATGCATCTGGTATATTTCCATCTAGAACTGCTACATAGTTTATGTCATTTATATAGAACTGCTATTTAGAGATGTACTTTGCTCCTTCCTGACTGGAAAATATTTTTCCAGACTGTGACCTTAGTGGACTTGTTTCTGACATATGGGAATTGGATGTTACTGACTGCAGGTATGATTATTTTGTCGTTAGACTTGTCTTGTATTTCTTAATTGCCTTGATATCTCATCGTGCTTTAGTTTATGTGATTGAGTATTTCTAGCATTATTTTATGATATCCACGTCTCCTTATGGAGTTGGGTATTCACGTGAGTTTGATTAGATAGTTACATGACCTAGACAGCGTTCTACCGCCGATGCTGCGGCGTAGGCTGGACGTACCCACGCACTTGTGCCCCTAAACCGGGTGCGGGTCATGACACCAAGTATCCCGTGTACTCGTATACTCGTGTTCCCGTGCACTTGTGTTCTCGTGTTCTCTTGTTCAAAGTGCACGCGTGTTCTCGTGTTCTCGTGTATCTCGTGATAATTGAATGACCCAAAAAGAAAGTGCATGTCGCGGACAACTCGGAAACGAGGTATAGTTCCACGGACGGTCACCGGAGCACTGGGGCCGATCCGATCCGGATGGAACTCTTGTGTGGTCCCTCGTGTTCGGGCGAGTGGTTTGTAGCACCTCGTGTACTTACGTTGCATTCCACTTTCCCGGGACCACATCACGTGTGTAGTCCATCGTGTGCGGACAAGATGGTTTGTAGCGCATCGTGTACTTTGTTGCATTCCATCTTGGCCTTGGACTACTTCATGTACAATCCATCATGTACGGGCGAGATGGTTCGTAGCGCATCGTGTGCTCTCGTTGCGTTCCACTCTCGTCTGGGATTAGTCCTTTATGGCTATGCCAGCGACTCATGTTCATATAGATAAGTCATTCTCGCTTAGCGGCTATCCGCGTGCGAGTCATTGCATCAAGAACAACTGAGCACACCAAATACTGTCCCGTTCAATGACTCTCATGTTTGCATGTTGCATATGCTTGCCTCCTGAATGTTTATACATGCCTCTGCTCAAATTAAAAATGTTTGCCTTGGACAGGGAAGGAGAAATGGTAAATTGGTAAGTCTCGCCGTGTTTCCTCAAATATCGCACGACGCACTGCCCGACACGTTAAGCTATTCAATGTTTGCATGAAACTGATCCTAAGGCAACTAGAAAGACAACTTAATAGTTGTGCACGGAACCTGTATTACGTGTTTGGATTTGTCGAGCGGGCGAGTAGCTTCCCCACCAGTGCATTCAATGTACTGATAATCCACCAGTTTGATATGCAGGGTGCGGGAGAACCTCGTGCGGTGCGGACGCCTCCTTCGTGCGTGCTAAGGCCAGGAGTTCCCTCTGAAGCCTTGCAACGGTGCATCCGGGACTGAAGCACATATACAAGACATAAGTTGTGAACATCGCCTGACCATCGCCTGTACAAATTATTCCACAGTTGTAGCCACTTGGCACGCTTTTACTGTTTCAGAGAGAGAGGCTTGAGCGACTTGTAATCTCGGCTATACGCCGCCTGTAATACATGTTTCATATCAATAAAGAGATTACTTTACTTGTTTCGATGCTTCCGCTATATTTGTCGACTCAGTGAACCTGTTACCGATCGCCTATGCGTTCATGACTCCGCTGCACTCGGACAATCTGTGCGACTCTGTGGCTTAGAACTCTTGCCGCCAGCCAATGAACCATGGCCTTGCACGGGCGTGGATCACGCTCGTGCGGCATCACGCCCGGATGGGTTAAGCGATCGTTCCGCGGGAGCGCTGGCGAGGGTGATTTCTGCCTAGCGGGAACGGCCGATTTGCCTGCGGGAGATCGGGGCGTGACAGTACCGACGGTATAGCGATCGTGTACTTTCTTTAGAAATTCTTGGTTTTTCGTGATTTTATGTTGAAACTTCTGACTTTTGCTTGGACACGCGATGACTTGACCTGATTTTGAATATGAACTTACATGGCTTCTGATGAGTTGACTTGGCTTTACTCGATTTCACCCGGTTTTGCCCGGCTACACGTGATGACATGATTGACTGGACTTGACTTGGCATGACTTTACATGGCTTCATCGGACATGGCTTGACTTGGTTTCACTTGGTTTCATCTGGTTGGACATGGCTTCACATGGTTGTACATGTATTTACCTGGTTTCACATGGCTTTACCTGACTTCACCTGGATTGACATGGCTTCACTTGGCTTTACCTGGCATCACTTGGTTACACTTGGCTTAGTTGTTGTCGTGGATTACATGAGTTCGTTTGTGCAATGTATATTAAACTTGTTTATATTACTATTAGAACTTGTTTTGTTGCATCATGTCTAGCATGGATTCTGCAGAATGTCACACCAGGATTCATAGAAGAAACTACTATGGGTTAATAACTAAAGATTCACTTAGTACATGACTAAAAAAAAATTCTAGATTGCATGCAATTCCGATTATTCATACAGTTATCTTTGTCGCGCCCCGATCCCGTAGGGGCCGATCGTCCTCGCTTGGTCCCTACGGAACCGTTCGTCCTCGCTTGGGCGCGAAGTCGTGCAAGCCTAAGTTGCGCTTGCACCAGGCAACGTACCTGCACAAGACACAAGTTAGACGAAAATATACATATATAGGCACAGAGTAAAACGCAGAGAACCAAAGTTGAACACATTTGATAGGCACACAAAATACTTTCATTTTATTGAATACTGAAGATTTGGATTATAAAGTGCTTGCTTGGCTGAGTTACAAAATATGCCTTAGAAGGCTTACATCTCTTTTTACATTCCCAAAACTAGCCACAACGCCCATTACATTACATCCTTATAGTAGGACCAAAATAACAAAACATCTAGTAGAAGAGGAGTAGCCCACTGGAGAGGTAAGCAACGGAGGAAGCAGCACGAACACAGTCCTATGGAAGGGTGCGCGCACGCTGATTCAGGTTCAGGATGCTTGCCAAACTCTCGCTTCCAGTACCTGGATATTTGCCCACAATCGTGGATCAGTACTACCACATGTACTGGTGAGCGACCGTGGCCAAACTTACCTTAGAAATTCACACTAAGTAAAGCATATGAAGCTAGCATTATTAGGTGATCTTTCTGGTTGTCTAGTTTCATTTTAACAGTTCATGCAAGGAAACATAGACAATATATAGCATATGCATATAATATTTCTTACCTACGGTCGAGCGGTTATCCCTGCAGCAAACACACAAGTTAGTCACAATTTATATATGTGCATAAACTTATGTATCAATCTTCTGATGTCATAAACGATAGGTATGCAAGAAGGTAAACCTAGCATGCGCCCTATCTATATGACGGTCCATGAGTTTCCCTATTATTGGACAACAATACCCCCCAAGATCCCGAAGGACCGGACGTCAGAGTGCTTACACAATCCCTTCCGGACCGACCGATTCTCACTGCCCCAGAAACCGATCGAGAGACTATTACCTTGTGCACAAGTTGTCCGAGACCCATGCATGGAAAGCAAACATTTATAAATCAACTTCTTTGGATGCACAACATTAGCAAGCATATAACAATCTAATAGCCATACCCCCCAAGATCCCGAAGGACCGGACGTCAGGGCGGACTACTAGACTTATCTTCTTCTCATTCTTCTTTTACACTTGACACAAACACTAACCATGAATGTTCAATGCACGATATAGTGATGCAACAAGTAAGTAAGGGGCAACATTTAACTGAAGTAAAGCAGAACTCTATTTATAGCATGCAGTTCATTTCTTAGCTTATCTTTTTAGTGAGGCAACATTTAGTGAACTAGAGATTCTTTTCATTTAGGCATATGAACTGAAAGATTCATCGAAGGGCCTAAGCCACTCACCGAATCAATCGAACGAGAGGATGGGGAAGCCTTAAGCGACGTTCACTCTTTGGTTATGCGTCATGAAAATGCAACAATACTTGGTTAGCATACTTCGATCTCTTTCCCTTACGATTCGAAAAGAACGCGCAAGCGAAAAGGCGAAATCATGAAAACCAAGCCATCGAAAGCAACTCAAAACACAAAGCAACACAAAACCAAAAAGCAAAGCAACCAACGAAAACTCTTTGACTTATTTCAATAGAAGCCGTTCGATTAATTCGAAGGGTTCATTGCACTTCGTCCGTGTTGATTTGGCGGTAAGGTTTCTCCGAGACTCGATTCTCAACCGAGTCGAAGCAGCGTAGTGTTCCATAAGTAACCGTTCGGATCGGGGCGTTACAATCTTGTGGAGTATCTAGTGGTTTATATTGTGGAGTATCTTAAGGAGTATCCAGTGCTGGTTTGTTCGTATGGATATCCCGAACGGACTGTAGGAGAATGCGATCAGAAGAAACTCTAACATCGCGCTGCATTATATTTGTTAGTAATTAGGTTTGTGATAACCCTAGTTAGTTAAAGTATCAAGTCATACTTATATGATTTACGGTAATTTATGGATGATAGCCAGTCTAGACTTTACATTATCACACTTTCATTTTCAGCACTTGTTATTCTATTACTTATCAATTCATGATATGTATCATTGCAGATTTACAGTATTTCCATTATTATCCTGAGATCATTTACATTCAGTCTTTACTTTCAGTATTTGTATTGTTTGTATTATTGGTTTAAGTTCCTAGATTGGCTTCTTTTATGCTACTTGCTATTTGGGGGTCTGACCTCACTGGTTTTGCATGGCCAGATCCAGTAGCAGTACCGGAGGATCTTCCGTACGTTCCTGAGGATGGTGGCCACCAGGAGCACCAGACCACTTGAGTAAATTTGTTTACTTTTCTACCCTGATGTACATTCTATTTTATGGACGTTTAGCTACCGAGCACGTGTTTAGCTCGTGTTTTGGTTTGATCAGTTAGCCTACGGGCATTAGCATGATTGACATATCCTAGGGTTGATCATGTATGACTCAGATTCTGTCTAGTTTATTCATTCTATGTTTACTAGCATCATGATCATCTGTATATTATAGTTTTCGATGTTCTACTATTATATTTCAGCTGATCTTACATCTTGTTATTATTCTTGTTGTTCTGGTGATTGAGACACTAGGGTTTGTTGGACCTAGGCTTGACTGATGGTTTGTAGTAGTGACCCCTCATGTCTTACAGCTTCACCGTATATGAAGAGTATCATAGTGCTCTAAGTATACATAGCTGGCATTGTCAAACCCGCTCTCCAGTATTCTGGTTCTGGGGTGTGAGGTAACGTAGTCACTACTATATACTTGTCTTTATCTGTGCTTGGTCTTCGTTAGACATGGGTTGATTATCTCATGTGAGTTTGCCTAATTTTTTTGCTGCGGGCACTCTCAGACACGGTGTCGGAATGCTTGTCGGACGTGTCCGATTTTCAACAATGGAAAGTTATTTACACTAACCTCTCCATGTTTATTATACGAACCTTCATTACTCAAAAATAATTAAACAAACCAATCCTATATTTTATATTTTAAGGATATTAATGTAATAAGTATTTACATAAAACATAAAATATTGAAAAAATTTGTATAATAAAAATAAAATATATAAAAAAATTAGTGTAATTATTTTTTTTAATATAAAATTGTATATTAAATATAAAATATAGGAAAGATTAGTGTAAATAATCCATAGAGATGGCAAAATTCTAAATTTATTTAAAAGTCGTTCATTTAAACTAAGCAAGGAAATTCGACTTAGTTTGCAGGTTGGATTTCCAATAACATATGAATGCATGCATAGTAAGTGTGTGCGGGATTCAAGATAAGGATCATTAAGCTTCAAGATATATAATGGGCCAGTCCGGTTTGAGGTCCGATTTGACCAGGTTTCGAATCGATTCGGGTTCAATTTGGTGCAAAGAACCGGTCGGATCGGACCGGTCAGATTGGCAGCTGATCCAATCCGGAATCATAATCTGGTCCGCGGTGATCTAGCCGAGCCGGTCTGGGTCCGAACCAGTTCACGGTCGGGCCGGACCGGCTCGATTTTAAAAAAAAATTACATTTATTTATATATTTGTTATATATAATCTATATGATATAACTTATATGTTAATAAATTCAAGTTAAAATTTATATTTTTTTTACTAAATTAATTTTGTATAATTTGAAATAAGTAAGAAAGTTATGTTATATATATATTTTCTATTTTATATGATATAATTTTAAATACATTTATATATATTTATATATAATCTATATGATATAAGTTATTTGTTAGAAAAAAAAAATTATATAATTTATGTAAAAATAAATATAAACATTAAGTAAGAAAATTTTATTTGATTTCTTTATATCGATATTTATAGAACTTTAAGTTTAAATTTAAATCCAAATATTCATAAGTTAAAATAATTTATTATTAGTTATATAAATTTAAATAGAAATTTATTCTTCCGATAATTAAAAAGTTTAAATATAAACAACACTAACTAATCTAACAAAAACACAGTTAACACTTAACTGAAATTAAATTTATTGAAGATAATTTTTAATATATATTATTTTCGTTACATGAGTCATGCAATCTATCTTTGTGTTTCAGCTTCTCAGCCTCTCTTCAAAATTTATTTGTAATACTGCAAATAAAGTTTGTAGAGAGACTGAAAGTTGAAACTCAAACATAAGTTGCAATTAGGTTTAAATATACCTATGACTTATGTAACAATAATAAAATATATTAAAAGTAATACATTTTATTGAAGAAAAATACAATACTAGATATTCATACACAAGCTTTCTTGTATCACAGTTATGGTATCATTTGAGTCATTTTTTTACAATGCAAGCATTCAACATAAACTCTATTCGAAGATCTTCTTTCCGTATCGCGTTCATTGTAAACTCCGCTAAAATAATACCAATTTTTTTATTCAAACTCTAGTTGCAGTGTCGGTTGAGGTTTCGGTGCGGGTTGAGGTTGCGGTGCGGGTTGAAGTTGTTGATCTTCCAGTTGCTGTGGTGGTTGCTAATTTTTTCTGATAGTATAGTCTTTTTGTACTATATTGCTTCTAAATTTTGTATAAGAAAAAAAGAGGGAGAAAATTTTTGGTGTGGTTAATTTTTATTAAGTTAGACATATTTATAGAATATTTTGGGATACAAAATGACTCTTATGTCCTCAAAATAGTGTTATAAAGATATTTTGGTCATTTTTAGCAAAAATGACCAAAATATTCCTCTAACGTTCAAAAAACTGCCACAAAAATATCCCCAACGGTATTTTGGTAAAAATACCCCCAATGATTATATCAAATTTTTTTTTTTTAATTTTTCGACCGAATCGATCTTGAACCGATCCGGACCGGGCTGAACGGACCAACCCAATAGAAATCGGACCGAACGGCGCTTGGAGCGGGCCGGCCGGAATTGCGTGTCGGATCCTCCAACTAGTCCGGACCTGTGGAGATGGTGACCAGTTCGGGATCGGTCCGTTGACCAGGTCTAGATCGGCCCAGACCGATATTGACCGGACCGAACTCGGACCGATTTTCGGACCGTCCGCACCATTATACAACTTGAATTATGCTGAGAGAGTTAAAAAGAAAAAGGTTTTTTGTCATGGCTAATCTTATTAACTAGATAGTAACGCCCCCCACTTCTTTCTATCGTGGAAAATATAATAGTCCAGTAGTGTCGTGTCGTGCTCTTGAGACGTGTCCCCATCCAAACCGTCTGTTCCCGCACGTGCCATAACCGTACCAAAGAAGATTCTAAAGTCTGAAACAAGGACAAGTCTTTCTCTCTCTCATTATTCCTTTATATATCGCCTCTAAAGCTATTGTTGTATGTATATCTACTCTCTCTCTCTCTCTCTCCCTCTCTCTCTCTTCTAATATAATTATATAATTATGAGAAAATTTAGATTAGGCAGAAGATTAGTGGGGTTGTGGAGGTGGAGGTGGAAGCCGCGGCAGAAGAAGTTCGGGTTCGGGTCGAGATCCGGAGCCCGTCCGAGGCAGCTCCTCCGGCTGGGTCGGTGGATCGCCGGACTCCTCCGCTGTGGTGGAGAAGGTGGCTATCACCGACCACTTCTAGAAGAGGCAGGTGCGGTGGAGCCTCCGCCTCCGCCGAAGGGACAGCTGGCGGTGTACGTGGAGGGGGAGGGGGAGGAGTGGGGCCCGTCGCAGAGGTACCTGGTGCCGGTGGTGTACTTCAACCATCCTCTGTTCGCGGAGCTACTGAGAGAGGCGGAGTCGGAGTTCGGGTTCCACCACCCCCGCGGCGGGATCACCATCCCCTGCCCGGCGTCGAGGTTCGAGCACGTCAGGACAAGGATCGCCGCCGCCTGCGGAGCCGGACCCGCCGCTCGCAAGGGAGGCCGCATGTGCGGCTGCTGACCTGGACCCGCACCCACCTCCTCCTCACTTTACTCTTCTTGTTTTTATTTTCTTCTTCGAAATGGAGACAGTAAATACATCAATAAACCTCTTTATAGTACACCTATTATTATTAGAGAAATTATGAGTTACCGTTACAGTATATTTCATTATTTTTCATAATGTAAAAGTTTTTTCATTTTTAACGAAATTCGTCCATAACTAACGGTCAAACCATTTGACGAAATTTTTTGGACGAAATATGCCTCTTCTCCTATGCACTCGATATCTAGCCTCCGAGCTCGATCCCGTCCTACTTTTCCATCGTCGCTCTCGTCCCCACGCCATGTACCTCACCCGCGCGCCGCTGAGCTCGTCACGCACAATCGCGCTCTCCACCACCGCCCCCCTCTTCTCCGCTCGCCACCGTGGCCGCTTGCCGCAATCGTTGCTGAAGTTGATGTTGTTGTTGCTGCGAGGCGGTGAGGGGGGTTGAGGGGCAGGGAGGGGGACCGGAGGCAGGGAGGGGGGAGAGCGGTGGAGAGGGGAACTGGTGGCGGGGAGGAGGGGAGCGGAGAGCGCGGCTGCGCGGGACGAGCTCGGAGGCGCTGGGGTCAAGGTGTGTAAACAGACAGGTCGGTCCGGAATCCATCACGGGCTCGGTCCGATCAAATCCGGTCTGGGCCGATCAAATCCGGTCTGGGCCGGTCCGGACCCGGTCAACGGACCGGCTCTCTCCGGCCCACTCTCCCCAAGGATCCGGATTGGGTCGAATTATTTGTTGACCGGACCGGTCCGCCGCTCTCTTCGGATTAAGTTCGAACCGGACCCGGTCAAACCCGGTTGACCCGAACCGCGAGTCGGTCCGGATCGGCCCAATACACACCTTGACATTGGGGCGAGCTCTGTGGCACTGGAGCGAGTGTGTCGGCGTAGGGGTGAGCACGACGGCAGAAAAAGAGGACGGGGCCGAACTCGGGGGCGCGAGGTTGAGTGAAGGGGAGAAGAGGGATATTTTTGTCCAAAATTTTCGGTCAAATGGATTGACCGTCAATTGTGGACAGATTCCGTCAAAAGTGAAAAAATGTGTAGATTAAATAAAAACAGTGGAGTGCATCGTAAAATATGACAAATAAAGTGGAAGGGTAACTCAAAATTTCTATTATTATTATTATTATTACTACTACTACTTTCGGTTCCATAGTCGTCCGTGCTCTTGGAGATGGTAGTTTTGCTTGCTAGGCTCGATTCGTTTGAACTTGTTCTTGATTCGTTAGAACATCCAGCACAAAAAAAATTGAAGTCCAAATTTATAATAAAAAATTTAATCTATTTGATCGGGCAAATGTCAGGAAAATTATGTTGTTAAAAAATTATCTAAAATCTAGAATTTATAAATTGAAATCCATTTAGGCTCAGAATATAACTCATGTGGCTGAAACAACTCCTCCGTAGAGTTCTATTTTTCTATAAAATGAGTTCTTATATTATGAATCTAGAAATTGGTAAAGTTTGGTCTAAAAAAAAGGAAAGGAAATCAATTGTTAGCTTTTTTTTTCTGTAAAAAATTATAATTTTTTTCAATTTTAAAAAAAAAATGAAAGAAAAAATAAATTATAGGATGGAAAAGTAAAACTCTTCTCTTTTTTATCATTTCTATCAAATATATTATTTTTTTACTTTTCATATGTTTTTTTTTATTCCTCCTACCGAACGAAGTCTTACTTCCCATGTGAAAGACTCCTACCAAACGAAGTCTTACTTCCCATGTGAAATACATCTACGAGTAACACAAGTCTTGAAAATAAGTCTTCATTGGTTCAACTTGTTGTGCGACTAGCTCCAAAGTCGCTGTGGGTGGGGAAAAACCGGAAATAAGTCTTCTAGTTCTAGGTGAATTATTATTCATATTTCCTAGCAAATGTTATTCATAAAAACTGTGGAGTATGTTACATGATATCCATGCGCTGACTTGAAGTCGTCTTCTAGGTGGCTTCATATGTACTAAATTGCGTACTAATAAAGACATTATACTATCGTATGCCTTTAGAAAGTCATTAGTAAACTCAGTTAATTAGGGAAAAACTCTACACAACAGTCAAGAATTATGTCAGCAAAGGTAAGTTCATAAAAATTAAATCACTGAAAAGGATAAGTTTAAGTAGTGAATTCTCGCAAGTTACGTATGTTCTTCTTAATTTACAGGATGTAGTGAATTGGATACGTAGGCATTTCCGATCGACCCACAATTTCACTGCAACTAGAGTAAACAAACAAAATAATTACATAATATTTTTTTTGTAGAACATCAAAGTTTAAGTATATTATGGAAAAGAAAAAAGTTTGATATATTTGCAAAAAGATAAATAATAATAATAATAATAATAATAATAATAATAATAAACAAACAAACAAACAAACAAAATAACAACAACAAGGTACTTACTTTTTACTTCTCTCCATACTTTAAAATAATATAAAATTAAAAATATCTTTAGTAAAAATGTTTTCAAATATATATTTTTATTTTTTTAATCAGTCAGAAAAATAAAGAATAAAATAAAATTCAAAACACAGACGATTTTATTTTTTTTTACTTTTTTTTTGGACTGAATATAGAACAAAAAAAATAATGAAAGCGTCTTTAGGAAGGTGTCTTCCCTTGCTTTTTTCATATAGGTCCATCCAAGCATTGCTTTGGAAGGCTTTTTGTTGGCTTTTCGCATATAGGTTCCTTCAAACTTTTATTTATTTTATTATTGGTATAATTAGTTAGATGTTTGCATTTTGAAGGTGTTTTAAATGCAAGTCAAGCTTGATATGAGAAACTGGGAGAGATTAAAATCGCTAGAATAAGATCAACAAAGCATATAGCAGAGTAATCACCCAGAAGAATTTGACAACAGTCGAACATGCCAAGTCCAGTAGAAACTGTTGAAGAAAAATAACAAAATAAACTGTTGGAATCAAAGCTAACAATGTTAGAAAAATGGCATGTTAGAACGATAAAGATCATTGTTGTTCAAAACGAGATTCAGCCATTACTATTGATCATCTCTTAGGAACCAACAAGTTTAGAATAACTTTTTGGTCGATCGTTCTCAACTTCCTTACTCGGATAGAACACTAACGTGCAGAACAATGACACTCAGAACAAAATACTTGACTGCCTTTAAAGGGTTCTCTATTTTCTCAACCTGAATGGGGGAGCAATTTCTTGAAAGTGATTACCGACCACTAAAAACATGAACTAAAAACCAGTGAGTAACTTCATGATTAAAAGCGCAATTACTAGCGTCAACTCCCTAATAATAGGACACTTACGAGCAAAATAATCTCCAACAACGGCAAAACCATGATGTTGTGACATAGTAGCAATTTTGCCGTGTTGCATCTTCGCAGAACGACAGCTCCATGGAACCGTGCCACTACAACTCCGTTGTTATGCACTACTGCTTCGCACCTCCGCACCATCTCCCTTCGCTGCTATGCCGAAGTGCTACTTTGCACCATTCGTCCACATCCGAGTCCGAGCTCCAAATGAATTTTTTCATGAAATTGGTGACTAAACAAATGATTGTTATAGATTTGAACCTTGTCAATTAAAAAATCTCCCATCCTACTAACCATTTGAGCTAACACAACTCATATGTATAAACCATAGCTCAAATATTGAAATACATGCACTTAATATTTACTTTAACATGGAATGATGGAACATGGTTACTAATGACAATAAATTCCAACAATCTCTCCATAATTCCTCGAGTTTTTTTAAAGTAAATAGATGCTCATAGTTTTATGCATTATTTTTGGGGTAAAGTGCACTTATTTTGCTACGAAACAAATTGGAGAAGGAATTTTTTGTACTTTATCCTTATTTTTGTGATATTGTTTGATAACTGTGCAATCCCAGAGCATAAAGTTAAACACGGTTCAAAGAGTTGCAAAGTTAGTTTTTACGTCTTTTTTGTATAGAAAACCTTCTAAAGTTATTATATATACTTCTTAAGTTATTATATATACTTCTTCCATAATTATTTCAGAAATTTTGGTATAAAGCATCAAAATTTTAGTAAGTTATGGAGAAAGAAATTTTTTTGATATATTTGTAAGGAGAGAATCTAAGGACCTAAACCAAAAACGTTCTTACTAAAATAGTTTTCAATTTTATTTAATTTTTTTTATCTTTTGTTTGGAAAAAATATAAAAAATAAATAAATAAACTATTCTATCCAAAAGGTGTTTTCAAAATTTTTTTTTTTGGAAGATTATTACAAAGAATGAACACCCCCATTCTATGAAAGTTTTCAATATTTTTTTTAATTATTTTTTGTTTTGAGATAATGCTAAAATTAATAAATAAAAGTAATCTTCGTATACTTGTACAAGATTTCGGAAAAAAATCAACAACAATTTCAAAGTAAGGTTCCTTGCGAAACTTTCGATATTGCAAGAATTTCTTTGATTATAACTTTAATGTGATGGAAACCCATATAATCCTTCTGAAAACAAGATTTCAAAAGCTGAAAAAAATTCGATGAAGAGCGGTACGACAAACGATAAAGACATTAGCCTTAATCTTAAACTGGTGAATCACTACTAGAAAAAGCGCTATTAGCGACGTATTTTAGCGACGTCAAAAGAAACGTCGCTAATAATATATAATTAGCGACTCCTTATAAAAACGTCGCTAGGCGTCGCTAAATGGCGACATTTAGCGACGTTTAGCGACTTTTATTAAGATTTTAAAAGTTAAGTCGCTATAAGTTAAATAAAGGTCGCTAAACGTCGCTAATATGTCTAATTTAGCGACGTTTAGCGACGTATATAGCGACCTTTTTATTAAAAATATTTAGCAACGTGTTTAGCGACGTCAATGACGTCGCTAAAATTTAAGTTAGCGACGTTTTACTTGGACGTCGCTAAACGTCGCTAAAATTTGGTTAATTAGGGCTCGGTTTCATTTTTCCCCATCTGCTGAAAATTCGAAAAGAGAAAAACTCCCCCCCCCTCCCCCGCGCTCCGTCGACCGGCTCTCCACCCTATTCCGGTAAACCCTACTCTCTCTCTCTCTCTCTCTCTCTCTCTCTCTCTCTCTCTCTCTCTCACAGGACACATGTGACATTGACACAAACACTACACACACAGACACTGACACAGACACAGACACGGCACACACACACACTGACACAGACACTGATGAGGACCTAGGGTTAGGGTTAGGTTTGTTGACATGGGGTTAGGGTTAGGGTTAGGGCCGACTGGCCCAAGTCTACGAGAGAGGTAACAGCAGCAGTGAGCACTGCTTACTTGCTTTGATTATCAAATAAAATAAATTGATTATCAATTCGGTTCTGTTTCGGTTATAGATAATTTATTTCAGCTTTGGGTTTTTAAAATTTTTACTTATTCGATTTTTATTATTTCGGTGTTGAAACCGAATAACCCGAACGCCCACCCCTAGCTAGACCTGACAATTGGACCGGGATGACCAGCCCGGCACGAATCCGGCCCGCAAAACCCTGTCCGAATTATCGTGGGCTCGGCCCGGCCCGACCCAATATATAGGGACGTGTCGGACCTCATATCTCGGCCCATAAGAGAGGTCCGGCCCCGAAGCCCAGGCTCGTTCCGACCCAAGGCACAGCTCGGCCCGGCCCGACACGCTGCTGCTTGCTAGCCTGATCGACAACCTGGTTTATACTATTTGATGTATTATACACATCCATGTATTACATAGTCCTACGCCAATCTATGGGATTTGGTATGCATACAATCTGCCAAGTTCTTGTATATAGATTGAAACAAATGGATTGTGAATCTCCAAGACAAATATGAAGCAAGAACTTGCAGTGTGTTATTTTTTTGTGCTATGTTTACATATCCCAAAGTAGAGAAGTTCATCCGAGAGAGCATACCATCTGTGTTGTTTCTCCCGGAAACAAATGCGCTCCCAACCATCTCCTATGCACATTCAACCCTACACTTCATAATTTAAAAATAAAATGTTAGTTGTTCTTCAATCTCTACTTTGAAGTCCTTGTAGGGTTCACGGAATCCCAAGTCCGATCCGGTCCGGCTCGGTCCAGTCTGAAACTCACTGTGCCGTGGGTCACGTGTCGAACTGGACTTAGATTTTTACCCTTAGGTCCGGTCTGACCCGTTATAGTGCATGGGCCTGAGAGGCCCGGCCCACTCGACAGCTCTACTCCTAGCTATGGCATATTTTCATAGAGCAATAGCCCGTGTACTTGGGAAACTTTTGATGCAAAAATTGTTCAAGCACCAGGTGCCTTAGTGCAATGCCATGACTGCTTTTCCCATAACGGACACTGACCTAGGAGTGTGGTTGGGGGCAGCTGCAGTTCTATAGTATGACACACTATTTGTAGTGTTGACTGCACACTTATAGTGCAGTTCATAGTACTATGGGGTTGGGGGCAGCTGCAGTTTTGATAAATGAAAATATGTATTATATCAGTTATGATTTTTATAGTACGGTTAATTTTGCATGTAATGATTTATATGATAGCTTATGTCAATTTTGCAGAAGTTTCTAGAAATGGATATGAATTACTATCTGCGTCATCGTTCGTGGATGTACAACCGTCATCCTGATGACATGTGCGGTGTGCGGGATGAATTCATTGAGGGTGTACAGCAGTTCCTGCAGTTCGCAAAGGCGTTCCCTCAATACATGGACGGTACCAAAATTAAGTGTCCGTGTGTGAGATGTCGCAACAGGAAATATCATCCTGAAGTGGAAGTTACATATCATTTATACTCGAAGGACTTTACGCCGAATTACTATCAGTGGACCACGCACGGAGAACTTGTATCTCTAGCATCGGAGTCGGAGCCCTATGTGGAGCCGTATATGGATGTCCAAGACCACGATGCTTACGACGACGGGTTGGTGAACATGGTTTATGATGCTGCGGGGCCTAGTTTCAATCCTGACAATTATGATGCGGCGGGACCTAGTTTCAATCCCGACAATTATGATGCAGCTGAGGAGGCACCGAATGCCGATGCTGCAAAGTTTATGGAGTTGCTTGAGAATGCAAGGACTCCACTATATCCTGGTTGTGAGGATCATTCACCGTTGGAGGTGGTTACAAGATTATTGAGCATCAAGTCCGATTTTAACATGTCGCAAGAATGCTATAATCGAGTGCTCGATTTGATTATAGAGATCTTGCCCGAGGGTGCAAAGTTGCCTAAAGACTTCTATCGATCTAAGAGGATGGTGAGATCGCTTTGGATGGGATACGAGAAAATCGATGCATGTCGCAACGGGTGCATGTTGTACTACAAAGACGACAAGGATGAAGATGCGTGCAGATTCTGTGGTGCTGATCGCTACAAGGCCACTGTTAGAGGAAAGTCTGTCGGTGCAAGGAAGCCTACCGATTCGATGCACTACTTGCCTTTGACGCCGCGGTTGCAGCGGTTGTTCATGGTTAAGGAGACTGCAGAAAACATGAGTTGGCACAGGCGAAAACAGATCGAAGGAGTATTGGATCATCCATCCGATGGAGAAGCATGGAAGCACTTTGATCGAGAGTATCCATATTTTGCCGAGGAAGCGCGTAATGTCAGATTGGGGCTCTGCTCTGACGGTTTTACCCCATTCGGACTTTCGGGCTCCCAGTATTCGTGTTGGCCTGTGATCGTCACTCCGTACAATCTACCGCCTTGGATGTGCATGAAGACTCCGTATATGTTCCTAACCGTTATTATCCCGGGTCCGAACAATCCGAAGAGGAACATCGATGTGTATTTACAGCCTTTGATAGATGAGTTGAATCAGCTGTGGGAAGTCGGTGCCAACACGTACGATGTTTCTAGAAAGCAGAATTTTCAGATGAGGGCAGCACTTATGTGGACCATCAACGACTTTCCGGCCTATGGAATGTTATCGGGATGGAGCACCCATGGTCGTCTCTCATGTCCGTATTGCATGGACCGTTCTCAGGCTTTCCGTTTGAAACACGGAGGCAAACCGTGCTTCTTCGATTGTCATCGACAATTTTTGCCGAACGATCATCCGTACCGGAGGAATCGGAATGCTTTTCGTGCGGGAGTTGTGGAGAAGGCCAATCCACCGCCAAGGTGGCCCGGATGCACGATATGGGAAGAGGTAAAAGATTTACCAAGTGCTATCCAAGAGCCTGCTAAGGGGTACAAGTGTGACGGATTTGGTCGCACCCATAACTGGACGAAGAGGAGTATATTCTGGGATCTGCCATATTGGAGCACCAATCTGATCAGACATAACCTTGATGTCATGCATATCGAGAAGAATGTGTTTGATAACATAATTAATACTGTAATGGATGTAAAGGGGAAGACGAAAGATAATCCGAAGGCGAGGTTGGACTTAGAAGACATATGTAGACGTCCTGCATTGCATTTGATAGAGGAGGGGAATGGAAAGTTAAAGCAACCTAAGTCAGTTTTCTCACTGGATAAAGAGGATAAAGGTAGACTTTGTAGGTGGATTCAGGGTCTAAAGTTTCCAGACGGGTACGTGTCGAACTTGAAAAGATGCGACGACCTCAAGGAGAACAAACTAGTAGGTATGAAGAGCCACGATTGTCACGTATTCATGGAGAGGTTAATTCCGATTGCATTTCGGGAATTCTTACCGCAGGTCGTTTGGGACCCATTGACAGAGCTGAGCATATTCTTCAGAGATCTTTGTTGTACTAAGTTGCTCGTCGATCGTCTAGAAAAGCAAGAGAGGGACATTGCGGTAACACTATGTAAGCTCGAGAAGGTGTTTCCTCCTGGATTCTTCGACTCTATGGAGCATTTGCCAATTCATCTTTCCTATGAGGCACGTGTTGGCGGTCCTGTCGGTTATCGGTGGATGTACCCCTTCGAGCGCCATCTGAATCACCTAAAGAGAAAGGTGAAAAATAAGGCACGGGTTGAAGGCTCTATTTGTGAAGCTTATGTTCTCGAGGAGATTACAAACTTTTGCTCGACGTATTTCAATCCGCATGTTGCTACTAATAGGACGAAAGCTCCCAGAAACGACGACGCATATCAGGAATCTAATGATGCAATACTCAAAGTATTCAATGCATCCGGAAAGCCCTCGGGAAAAATGAAGAAGAGATATTTGAATGACGATGAGCTAAGGGCTGCTCAATTGTATATATTACTCAATTGCGACGAGGATGAAGTGGAGAAGCTAGAGGGGTAAGTAATTAACGTCCACGTTTACATCATCTCAATGTAATAGTATAAGATACTATTATGCTACTAATCAGCAGTTGCTTCATTGTTTTTCAGCACATATAATGATGAGTTGAGGTCGGTTAGGCCCTACATAACAGACGAAGAAGTAGAACAAGATATGAGATGCCATTTTCCTTCTTGGTTGAGCGCATATGTAAGATGCTTGGTAATTACTTTTTATTTCTGCACTTGCAAAACAAATAACTTACTATCGCTACTTTGGTATTTAGGTCGATCGTCTAATATCACCTGAGACTGAATCTATTAGGACTCTAGCCAAGGGACCAATTACTGCCGTAAAAATATGGCCAAGTTTCTGTGTGAATGGGTTCAGGTTCAAGTCAACAAATGCTCCTATTAGAGACAGCTTTCTGGATCTTGATTCCACGAAAAACAGTGGTTTGTGTATCAAATCTTCAAACTACAAAGACGTCAATCCGGGCAATGATTTTTTTGGCATCTTACGAGAGATTGTGGAGTTGACATATAATTATGGCCCAGAACCTGCTAATATCGTGCTATTCAGGTGTGAATGGTTCGATCCGATTCAAGATCAAGGTTGGAAAATTGACAAGCATGGCCTTGTGGATATAAACTACAAGCGTAGATATCAAGGCTACGAACCATTTGTCCTATCAAGTCAGGCTCAGCTCGTGTACTTCGCAACTTATCCTAGACGGGGGACAGCGAGGTCGGATTGGTGGGCAGTATGCAAGACTAAAGCTAGAAATACCTTTGACATTGACGAAATAGCTTATCAGGAGGACGATCTACCTCTTGTAACAAATATTGTAGATGTGGACTCAACGGAAGTTACTCATTACACGAGTAATAATGTAGAAGATGTAGAATTATCCGGAGAGGACGACGAAGTAGATGAAAGTGAAGACGAGGAAGAGGAAGAGCAGGACGAGGAAGGCGAACAAGATGAATTTTCTGAAGATGATTGAAAATATAAAATATTCCATGTAGAATGTAACTATATTTGGACTATAAATATTGCATGTAGAAGTAGATGTTGACATTAACGAATATATGTATTATATTTTGACTGTATAATACTTTGAGATATGTATCACATTCCGACTGTAGAATGTAGTATATATTTGTGTTTCTCTATATTCATCATATGTTGTTATCAGATATGACAGGACGACGCGGAGGATTCGGCAGGTCCCGAGGTAGACAGAGTGCCACTCCGGTACTGCCTACTGTTGGTTCCGGATCATCGTCGCCCAGTACTCCAGTATATCGAGCAGCCACATCTCCGACTGCGACGACGTTGCGTGGCATCACTCCTGGGACGAGTAGTTCCAGGCGTGATAGTACTCCCTCGTCCAGCGTTCCTCCTGCTGACGGAAGCATGGAGACAGATGAGCATGTAGAGGAGGTCGTGCCGATGTTGTCCCAGCATCAGCAAGATCCTCCATGCGCACCACCGGAGGAGACGAGGACAGAGATTTGGGCCGACGGTACAAAGTAAGTCAATTAGATGGTTTAATATATATTTGTGTTTCTCTTTATTCATCGTATATTGACTTTTTCAGTAATCTAAATTATTATTTCTGTATAGATATCGTCCATCGTCGGTTCAGAGATGCCTGGGCCAATTTCTGAGAAACAACTACGGTGGCCCTTGGGTCAACTATTCGGAGGCTCCGGAGGAGAGGAAGGCGTTCTGGTTTGCGCACTTCCAGGTAAAAGTATATTAAATAAATCCTCTAATTTATGCATATTCGTGATGCTAACTTAATGAATTATTTATTGTAGCAAACGTATTTTTATCCTCCGCACCGGGCCGAGTTGATCGAGCGGCTCTTTCCTACCGTTGCCGCCAAGCTTATCCGAGATGCTCTGGATGACCAGAAGGCTCGTGATCGTGCTGGAAAACCGATCCAAGGTTGGATCACGCCTGAGCAGTGGACTGCGATGAGGGCTAGATTCGACGATCCGAGCTACAAGGAAAGGTCTAAGAAGGCCAAGGCGGCTAGGCAGAATGCTGCCAAGTGGTGTGGTGGCTCGATTCCGATGACGGAACATTTCCGTCGTTTGGTATGTTTTTTCTTTTAAAATATATTATTTTAATATAAGTACCATAAAATGGTACTTGGAATAAATATTTAAGTTTAGTAATAAAAAATATATTTTTAACAGGTACAGAGGGGTGAGGATGCGAATATGGTGACCGTCTTCTTGGCCACCCATCGCAAGGACGGAAATCTCATTGATGAGAGGGCCTCACAGACCTATGTAAGTATTACTTTACTTTGTGTTTATTTTAATATAACTTAGGCAATTATTGAGTTTCCAAACCTTTTCTAGGCCGAGTATCTTAGGCTTCGTGAGCGGGCGACTGCTAGTGCACCTACACCTGGAGAGGCTGGTGCTTCGTCGCAGCCCGGTCCATCTCCGTCGGCGGACGACCTGTGGGTGACCGCAGCTGGTGGTCTCCAGAGGGGTACATACTACGGTACGGGCTCCTATTGTCACGTCCCGAGGCGTCCCCCGAGCCGTGACCGCCGTGCGGGCCTGGAGTTGCGCCCGCACAAGGCTTTTGGAATGATTTGCATAGCAAGCACATACTCAGAGTACGCAGATAAATTGAAACACAGATTTGAAACATAGAAAAGTTCTCTTTATTGATAATGAACATCTATTACAAACTCTTGAACGAGTCCGCTAATATGCCGAACGGCTTACAAAAGGGTTGACTCAAAAATGAGATAGCAGTCCTTTGCATTACATCCTTTTATAAACTCAAAACGATAAGGACCTCCCGGCTGGAGGATCGCCTTGCCACGAAGCTGCATTTGTGTATGAAGAGTTGCAGCTTCGGCTTCAAAAGGCTTCGAGGCGCGGTGAAGGTGCGCTAACAGCTGGACTGGATCGGGAAGACGACTTCGGCTCCTCGCTCGGTTCGCCTTAGTGCGGAGAACCTGTTTCAACGAGGGTCAGCATATCGAAACATGCTGGTGAAGGCGAGCTAGCCTGACTATACCAATCAACACGTTGTTTAGTGAAGCATGCATATTTGGTTGGTTTCTATCTTGCCTTAGTTCATTTACAGTTTAGCAGCATATTGAATTTACTGAAATGAACGTGCCACCGTTCGGTGGATTTTACCTGACCGTCTGAATTACCTGCACAATACTTACCTTGCCTTCCCTGCCACGAAGACACAAGTTAGTATGCAACAGGTTTAAATATACAGGGGATCACTGGCTGGATGCCATATTGGACCAATTTTAGTCGCTGACGAGGATGGTATGCAGCGAGAGCACGGGAGTGCTGCACGCCATTCCGTCCTTGCACAGGATGACTAAACAGGAGAGTTCCCGCCCGGATCGGATCGGTGCCAGTGCCCCAGCGACCGTCCGCAGGAACTAAGGGCCTTGTGCACAAGTTGTCCGTGATCAACATATACACTAAGTTAGCAGTTGAGGCAAATCAGGGCAATAACAGGCACGGGACAGTAACAGGAGGAGAGCTACTTTGGCATAGTCTCCTTATCAGATTATTGCATTCAGGAGGAGTCATGTTCATAGCATAATTTAAAGAAGAGCATACATTCTAACTTGTATTATGCATATGATAAATATTTTCGAGCGAACAAGCATGCTAGTAAGTAACCGTTCACAGTTTGATTGACAAGCAGTATTAACCAAGTATATTTGTCTTTTATCTTGGTTTCTTTTATTATTACTTGGTATCGTTTGATCGGGGCAACGGAGTGAAGCTGGAAGCAGAGCTAGCTAATCGGGTTGGTAGCCACTCACTTAGATTTTGGAAAGAAGAAGGAAAGAGGCGCTTCACGACTCCGTTCGCAAGCCGCCTACTGCTCGTTCACCTGCACACGAACAGCTCGATTAATACTTCTTCCTCTCTTTCCATTCTCGGAATAGAAGTGCAAGTCTATGAACGAAAACAATGAAAATCATCGAAACCGTTCAAGGAAAACAAGCAAATCCCCAAAACCAACTCAAAGCACGAAAGCAACAAGCGACATCGAAAACCGAGGCAATAAAAGATAGCAGCGGAGAGGTCCCTCCTGACTCTGCCGCTAAGCCGATCCTTGGGGCGCAGTCCACTGAATATGGGAATCGATTCCGAAGAAACAAATCCATAACGAGGACGAGTTCTTAATTCAATCTATCCCGATCGAACGATACCGTCTAGTGTTTCTTAGCCGCGCTCTCCGCACCGGAAGAACGGGGCGCTACATCCTACCCAACTAATTGGAAGTTTCGTCCCGAAACTTAGGGTAGAACTTACCGTTAGGGATTATTATGTCGAGGGCGGCGATCCGGGACAGGACAAGCATCCACCCGATGGGTTGGATCACCACAACGGAGGCAATTCCCGAGTCGCTTTCGACAATCCTTGAACAGGTGCCCTGGCTTCCTACAGAAGTTACATGTTTGGTTGGGATTCGTCTTCTGTTTCCCGCCATCATTGTGACGCTTTGCAGCGTTGTTTCCTCCCTCGCTGCCTTGGCGTTTGTGATTGTAGGTATGCACAGCGCCGGTGGAAACGTGAGGATATAGTGGCTCGAGCGATAGGGCGTGATTCATGACTTCACGCATGGTTCCATACTGATTATTGACTACGTGCGAATAGATGGCAGGGCGTAGTCCACCTTCAAACCTTCTAGCTCGGCTCGCTGCATCAGGTAAATAGGCCCTAGCGAACTTCGAGAGTCGGTTGAACTCGGCGGAGTATTGCTTAACTGTCATACTGCCCTGCCTCAGCTGCACGAAGTCATTTTCCATTTTACGTTGTACTGGAGGCGGTATAAACTCCTCCTCAAACGCGGCACGAAAGGTCGTCCACGAGATCGCCTCCTCTCCGTGATCAAGTTGGAGAGATCGTCGATGCACGTCCCACCAATCGTGTGCGTCAAGGCGGAGCTGTAGTTGCGCGCAGGCGACGCGCCTATCTTCGGGGACCTCTAGCAGAGTGAAGTGGTCTTCAAGTTCTGCTAGCCAATCTAGAGCTACCACTGGGTCCTCAGTCCCGTTGAACGGGGTGTTGCAGACTTTCTTGAATTGGCCCAAGTTGAAGGCAATCACGTCCCTCGGCCTTGGGATTTGAGGCATCTCCACTTCAAGCACGGGCTGTTCCACCGGAGTCGCTGCTGTTGCGGCGGAATAGTTGGCAGCCAAAGTCTGAACGATCTGATGCAGGGTATCGACCTGCTTCTGTTGGACTGAGAATCGGGTCTCTAGATTACTCTCGAGCTTAGCTTGGCGAGCATCGTCTCGTTGTCGTTGCGATTCTAACATTTGCATTACCCGCTCAAGCGGGTCGACTTGAGACATGCCTCTTTGGCTTCGAGAGCTTCCCGAATTGCCCGAACTGCTCTCTTGTGTTTCGATCGGTGGTTGCGCTGCAGATTGCGCTGGATCCATTCCTTCAAAATGAAGGTAAATTACATTAGGATCATAATGTATTATGGACTTATTGCATGAACGTATCTCATTTTGGCCTAGCGAGTTCAAGAGTTCGCACAGGAATTTCGATCGTTAAAGGAACTTTTCCAGCACGAAGTCTAAGGAACTTTGAATCTGTGCTCTGATACCACTATGTCACGCCCCGAGGCGTCCCCCGAGCCGTGACCGCCGTGCGGGCCTGGAGTTGCGCCCGCACAAGGCTTTTGGAATGATTTGCATAGCAAGCACATACTCAGAGTACGCAGATAAATTGAAACACAGATTTGAAACATAGAAAAGTTCTCTTTATTGATAATGAACATCTATTACAAACTCTTGAACGAGTCAGCTAATATGCCGAACGGCTTACAAAAGGGTTGACTCAAAAATGAGATAGCAGTCCTTTGCATTACATCCTTTTATAAACTCAAAACGATAAGGACCTTCCGGCTGGAGGATCGCCTTGCCACGAAGCTGCATTTGTGTATGAAGAGTTGCAGCTTCGGCTTCAAAAGGCTTCGAGGCGCGGTGAAGGTGCGCTAACAGCTGGACTGGATCGGGAAGACGACTTTGGCTCCTCGCTCGGTTCGCCTTAGTGCGGAGAACCTGTTTCAACGAGGGTCAGCATATCGAAACATGCTGGTGAAGGCGAGCTAGCCTGACTATACCAATCAACACGTTGTTTAGTGAAGCATGCATATTTGGTTGGTTTCTATCTTGCCTTAGTTCATTTACAGTTTAGCAGCATATTGAATTTACTGAAATGAACGTGCCACCGTTCGGTGGATTTTACCTGACCGTCTGAATTACCTGCACAATACTTACCTTGCCTTCCCTGCCACGAAGACACAAGTTAGTATGCAACAGGTTTAAATATACAGGGGATCACTGGCTGGATGCCATATTGGACCAATTTTAGTCGCTGACGAGGATGGTATGCAGCGAGAGCACGGGAGTGCTGCACGCCATTCCGTCCTTGCACAGGATGACTAAACAGGAGAGTTCCCGCCCGGATCGGATCGGTGCCAGTGCCCCAGCGACCGTCCGCAGGAACTAAGGGCCTTGTGCACAAGTTGTCCGTGATCAACATATACACTAAGTTAGCAGTTGAGGCAAATCAGGGCAATAACAGGCACGGGACAGTAACAGGAGGAGAGCTACTTTGGCATAGTCTCCTTATCAGATTATTGCATTCAGGAGGAGTCATGTTCATAGCATAATTTAAAGAAGAGCATACATTCTAACTTGTATTATGCATATGATAAATATTTTCGAGCGAACAAGCATGCTAGTAAGTAACCGTTCACAGTTTGATTGACAAGCAGTATTAACCAAGTATATTTGTCTTTTATCTTGGTTTCTTTTATTATTACTTGGTATCGTTTGATCGGGGCAACGGAGTGAAGCTGGAAGCAGAGCTAGCTAATCGGGTTGGTAGCCACTCACTTAGATTTTGGAAAGAAGAAGGAAAGAGGCGCTTCACGACTCCGTTCGCAAGCCGCCTACTGCTCGTTCACCTGCACACGAACAGCTCGATTAATACTTCTTCCTCTCTTTCCATTCTCGGAATAGAAGTGCAAGTCTATGAACGAAAACAATGAAAATCATCGAAACCGTTCAAGGAAAACAAGCAAATCCCCAAAACCAACTCAAAGCACGAAAGCAACAAGCGACATCGAAAACCGAGGCAATAAAAGATAGCAGCGGAGAGGTCCCTCCTGACTCTGCCGCTAAGCCGATCCTTGGGGCGCAGTCCACTGAATATGGGAATCGATTCCGAAGAAACAAATCCATAACGAGGACGAGTTCTTAATTCAATCTATCCCGATCGAACGATACCGTCTAGTGTTTCTTAGCCGCGCTCTCCGCACCGGGAGAACGGGGCGCTACACCTATGGCGCCCTGGTTGCGACGCAGTCATCTAGGGCCTCCCCGACAGCTGTGCATTCCACACACCCCTCGCAGTCGCAGCCCTCGCAGTCGTCGGCCAGAGTCCAGGAGGCCGTCCAGGAGGCCGTTGACCGTCAGATTGCGTCTCTCCGTGACGACTTGCTGCGAAGTATGGAGGACCAGTCCCGGTCCCAGCCGCAGGCGGACGATCCGATGCTTATCGCACGATTGGATATGCTCGACCGCAGCATGACGGAGCTACGAGAATTGACAAATGATATTAGAGCCTCCAATGATCGCAACATCATGGAGCTGCAGGCGTCACAGCTATCGATGGGCGAGAAGCTGACGAGGATGCATGCGTCACAGCTATCGATGGGCGAGAACCTGACGAGGATGCAGGATTCAATGGGTGATAGCAGTACGAGGTTGTTATCTACCCTAGATTCTTACAACCAGCGACTCGCAGATTTGGAGCGGGCACGGCCGCCACCGACGTCACTGCCTTCTCCATCGACATCGGTGTCGATTCCACGGGACGAGTATGAGGAGTTGTTATCCTTGAAGCGCGCCGCTGGTCAGCCTCCTGCAGATCCGTAGTAGTCTAGTTATTATTATTATTATTTATGAATTATTGGTACTTCAACAATAGACATGATGTATGATGCTTCTTGTGGTCATTAATTTTTTAGTTAATTTAATTGGATTATATAGTTATCCACATTTAATTGGATTGATACTTCTTGTGGTCTTTAATTTAATTGGATAATATAGTTAAATCATGTTGGTGTGTATGATGAAGATGATGTAAAACTGCAGGGAATCACAATGTTTGATTCTGGGAATTTTTTTTTAATTTTTTTTAAAAATTAGCGACGTTATTAGCGACGTTTAGCGACGTTTAGCGACGTTAAATTACGTCACTAATTACGTCGCTAATTAGCGACGCCGTAAAACGTCGCTAATAACGTCGCTAATAACGTCGCTAATGACGTCGCTAAACGTCGCCAATTGCTGACATGGCAGTATAGCCAGGTCATTAAAGACGTCGGTGTAACGTCGCGATAGATGTCGCTAATCAGCGACGTTTAGCGACTTTTCTAAACGTCGCTTTTTAGTGACTTGGCGTCGCAAAACGTCGCTAAATTTAGCGACACATTAAAGTCGCTAAAAAACGTCGGCATAGCGACGTTTAGCGACGTTTTTTGTATTAGCGACTTGGTATTTTCCGACTTCTTTAAAACGTCGCTAATTACGTCGCTAAACCTAATTAGCGACGATTTTTGGTTATTTAGCGACGTTTTTAGACGTCGCTAATTTGACTTTTTCTGGTAGTGAATGCAGATTACGTAAAGCTGACAGAATCAAAACATATTTCAGAAACTGACAAAAATGAAGTTCTTCCTAGAGTGATTATCAAATAGCTACAATGGAAGAGAGATAATAATCTCTGCAAATTGTTAATCCTTACCTTTTTGGAGGATTCATTAGGCAAATCCTAAAACAAAAAGGAAAAGGTAGAGACATCTTAGAGTCTTCTAAAAATAATATAAGAACAATGAAAACGTGGTTCGAGATCTGTATTAGTCAACAAATTAATGGTTATGAAATTTGAAGACAAGAGATTGTGCTGCCGCAAGTAAAGGACCTGATGAAGTTTCAACAGAAGCTAGAGGAATTGGAAATGTCTTGACAAGTTTTTAATATAAACTATTTTAAAAACTAATTTATCAAGGGTTATCAGAGACATCGAATGATTTATCAAGAAGTGCTAGAGGTTCGAATATTTCTAGTGACATAAAAATCACCCTACTAAGTATCTTTGTTCTCATCCTACTAAGTATTATCTAGTAAGAGATTTCTTTAAATTAGAAACCACTAAGAGCATTCATAGTGGAAGAGATTTTAAGTGCTATATTTTGACTTTAATCAAATTTTGTTGTACTTGAAGGCTGCAGTGGACACTTGTGCATACTTAAAAATTACTAAAAAACTACGTGAAACTCCAGATTTGGAGTGTGTCCTATCTCCTCTATATTAATTAATGGACCTACCAAAAGTAACCAAACAGAAAAGAAAAATAAAGAGAAAAAAGAGAGAAAAATTATTACGAAACAAAAAAAAAATAGATAAAAGAGGAGATAAATTTTGAAATATTTATTTGTAATGTACTATTGTATGTAAATATCATAAAATTATTTCAAAAATAATAATTTTTATAATTTTTAATAATTTAAAATATGTGTTTAAAATGTTCCAACGGTGGTTGCTCTTATATATTCCTCTCAACTACTACTTATACTACCGATTATCTTGGAAGCTCGATGACAGTAGGGTATGGAGTGCATATAAATATATTGGTGCTGCAAATATTTTGTACTCTCTACTTTTTCTACATTAAACAAAACTAATGGTGCAAGTCCACTAGCTGGTGGGATTCGACTTCAGTGTGACGGAATATTACATCAAAATTTATTATATTATTATTATTATATTAAATAATTTTAATTATATATTTTTAAAATATATAATTATAAAATATATTGACATGACAGTAAAAAAAAATATGTGGTTGAAAATATTTGGTACAATATTACCACAATATTCTGTTCTATTATTATTTTATTTATGTTTAACAGGGATCCAAAATTTACTGATTTGTTTTATTATTTCGTACAGGACCGTCCACCGAGTTAGTCAGGCTTGAATTGAACCCTTTCATCATACGCAACTCTGTGGAACTCCTTTTACTCGTTAGTCAATTAGTCACCTTGTCGCATCAGATCCAGCCGTCCATTTCCTGTCCACTGCAGAAACGGACGGCAACAAGCATGCCAAGGTCAATCTCGTTGCTTGCACGTCCAAGTAGTTCCCATTCCTTGACCTAGCTAGACTCTTCTTATTGGCACTGTCCGAAATTATCGGTCAAGGTTTGTTAACGAACATAAAAACTTAATAATAGATTTCACTATGACCAACTGATACTCTATATAATGGATTCGTGTAGGAATGATATCTTCATCCAACAAACTCTAGTATTGAAGAAGAAGAATGAGTATCATCAGGGTTCCAGCTCTTGTGATGATCTATGTTGTGCTTGCCGGGATCCTACATCCATTGCTATGCCAAGGAGCTATGGCGTCCGCCCGTGCCGATACTAAGTATATTGATGGTAAGATCATAACTAATGAGTTATCAGCACTTGAACTCCTATAAAAGTTTCGGGGGGTGTTAATACACCAAGTATTGCAGAATTTCTTCTAGAAGTTGTAGTGTAAGTAATGATAATTTTGGTAAGCTAGGGGTGGATCAATACATTCAAGTATTCTCAAAATATCGAGAGACCATGCATGACCCAGAATTAAAGTTTTGATAATATGGGGAATTCATATAAAAAGAAAATGCATGTTTTAATTCAAAATTAGCGAAAGAAAGATGGCAACTTTTTTAATCCGGTGACAAAATGGCTCGGTCTTATTATTAACTATCTACTTCTTGTGATGCAGGGAACACGATTGATCAAGCAATAGCTTACGCGATGATGCTTGCGGCTCTCATCGTTACCTATCTTATCCATTGATGCCAGCTTAATTTCAACCTCAAATATCAGCCATTGCGAGTGAATACTATCATATTTAATCTTCTTCTTCTTTTTTCTTCTTCTCAAATGTATTATACTCTTCTGAACCATACCAAGAAGGGTTCTTTGTATCCATATCAATAATATCGTTAATGTTGGAGAATGGTATAAGTAGTCATTTTAAGTATTCTGGTCCACAGCTAGTTGCCATTCATGAATGGCCGCTACTGACAGATCACCTACACGAGAAACCAGCCTTAACTCTTTCCTTACGCTTCACGTTTCAGAAATGCCACCATTTGCCACCAACTCAATTGAAATCACACTCTCAAGTCCTATAAACTACTTCCCTTACCGAAGCGCAAAAGCACACCATGGATTGGGATGCTGTGAATCTAGAGAGAAAAAGATCACGCCGTAGCCCTGGGATCGGCAACTGTTGGAACAGTAGGCATAGGAGCACCACTGGGCTTGGCAAAAGGCTCGGCGGCCGATCGAGAGTATGGTCATGAGCTCGTCTCTCCATACTACCAGATGGGCTCTGAACCGGCGAGAAAGGGGGGACGGCTTAGCGTCTGGAGGAGGATCTTGAAGAAATGGAACCTCTTTGAATCAACGGCTTCTGCTCGTGATTGCCTGCGCTATGACCCCCACACGTATGCACAGAATTTCGAACCAGAGAATCTGTCGCGTTCCTTTGCCAATCCCTCAGCTGGTTTTTTACAGAGACGGGCATGATATCATTTGGCTCGGTAAGCACGAACTCTGCAACTCCACTGTTCAGACTTGAGCACCTCTTCGGTACCTCACATTTCCACCAAACGAAACAAGCTGTAAACAAATATCTAACCCGTACTAGTTTAGATTTGTCGTGTGCAAAGGTTTGTAGGTAGGGAGGGCTTCACTACCAAGTTTTTTTGTTTGTTTTCCTTTCGCAAACATGGATACATTATGATTGCTACTTAAAAATGTGTACGCCGTCCTTCTGTCCTCCTGTGTGATGCAATTGCAAGCAATCATGAGTTGCGAGGGTTGAACAGATTTATTAGATTCTTTAGCTTCTTCACATGCGGATAACATAAATTGTTTCTTCACATGCATTTCTATCAAGGTTCGCAGTATCCGTGTCGGATCGTTCCTATGAGTATCGACGGATTTCGATCGGAGTATCAGATTTTTTGGTACCAAAAACAAATAATTATTAATCAACTATAGTAATTTTAGAATTTTTTATATATTTAGTCACAAATTTAAATATTTTCTGTGTTGTTTCTTAAGTAATTTTGAAATCAAATAAAATATTAGTCGTCCTTGTCGATTGGTTTAGTGCGATAGATAATTTTTTTTTTGTTTTTGTTTTTTACATGTTTTTAGTTTTTTCCACACTTTCTAGTAATTTTTTTTATTTTATTTTCTTTGTCGAACTGATTGAAAAAGAAGAGACTTTGATGTCGGTATTGATTAAAAAAGTGTGGTTGGATTTAAGAAGTGTGTTGGAAAAAAAACAATAGGATCTTAGATAATAAATTCAAATTCATTACACAAGTTGCCAACATGTTAGTGTCTAACACTAAGCTGTGGACAAGAAAAATAACAAAGTTGCTTCATCAGTCCCAATAAGATTTTAATGACATCCTTGAAAATGAATACACTAAAATCATGCATGCACATCTCAAATACTTCGGGAGAATGATGATACACAAATTTTGTGGGTGAAGAACCGTTATGGAGGGAGACAAAGAAAGGAAAAGGTTTCTGACCGCAGAAAGCCTGAGCAGTTGAGACACATAATCTGTTACGAAAGAAGCGCGAAAATCTTTTTACAAAATCATAGAGTACCTTCAAAAGAATCGAGAATTACAATACACAAATAAAACGAAAAATTACAGAAAAATAATCCATGCAGATACAGAAAATTTTGACGTGGAAAATTCTTACAGGAAAAAACTACGGAACGATCGGAGTCCAATCCTGAAAAACCTCCACTAATGAAATAAAGAGAATACACAATCTACAAGCTCCTTCCGATCCAACACGGATCACCACAACACTTAGGAATAGAAAACAGATTACACCACGAAAAAGATAGAAGACAATGAAAAATTACCCAAAAACGATCTCCTCCTCCGAAACGGCCTCCAATCTTTCTTTCATCTTCCTAAAGTTGCAATGGCACTCTTGCCTCCTTTTCTCCTTTTCCTTGAGATGATATGTTATGTGTTCTGTTTGATTGATTGGGAATAAGGGTTAGGAAAAATCTAATATTTATCCCCTGATCCCGAAGCTAATCATGGACCGTAGGATACGATCCAACGGTGTATAAAACACCACTGAAATTTCGTTCAGCCCGTCGACCGAACTCGGACCGACTTCGGTTTTGAGGTTCTCGAGCACCACACCGAGTTCGGCCTGACTTCGGTTTTGAGGTTTTGGAACACCACATAGAACTCAGACGGAGTTCGGCCCGAACTCTGTCTCCCCGTGTACAGCAGACTGCTTCTCCTTCCTCCCGAGTTTCTTCGACCTCTCGAATGGCTCTCGTCGCCTCCCCGAGTTTCTCTGACCACAGACGACGCTCGTCGCACTCCGGGGTGTTCTCCACATAGGTTGGGAACCCAACCCACTCCAACAAATCTTTCCCTTCACAACTATGTGGAGGGGGTCATCATCCCGACGATCTACCTGCATTACTCAAACTTTTTCCTTGGAAGAATTTTTGTGAACATATCTTCTCCGTTGTCGTCTGTATGAACATTCTCAAGCGACGCTTCCTTCTTTTCAACAGCATCCCGTATCCAATGATACCGGGTCTCAATGTGCTTGGACCGGCTATGAAATGTCTGGTTCTTCACAAGATGAATAGCACTCTGACAATCGCAAAGCAAAGGATATTGCTCCTGCTTTAGCCCAATTTTCTGCAACAGCTTATTCATCCACAGCAACTCCTTACAAGCCTTCGTCGCCGCAATATACTTTGCCTCTGTCGTCGACAAGGCAACATACTTTGCAAACGCGACTGCCACGATACTGCTCCACCAGCAAACATCATCGCATAGTCCGAAGTCGATCGCCTCGTATCTACATCTCCAGCCATATCATTGTCGGTATACCCAACCAGCTTCGACTTGTCACCACCAAATGAAAGTCTCCAATCGGTAGTGCCTTGAAGATATCGTAGAATCCACTTGACCCTACTCCAATGTACCCTTCCAGGATTGAAAGTGTACCTGCTAACTATGCCGACTACGTGAGCAATGTCTGGCCTCGTACATACCTTAGCATACATAAGACTTCCCACGGCTGAGGCATATGGAACCCGCTCTATATCTTCATTTCCATCCTCGGTAGATGGACACTGCTCCTCAATAAACTTAAAGTGAGCCGCAAGGGGGTTACTCACTTTCTTCGACCCGTTCATCCCGAAACGCTAAAGTACCCGGTGAATGTACTTCTTTTGGGACAAGTGTAGCAGCTTGGACTCTCTCTCTCTCTCTTGGCTGATCTCCATCCCAAGAATCACTACCAAAATATGATGAAATAGTGACGTTTTAAGCGACGTCATAATAAAATATCGCTAATATTAAAGACTTGAGCGACTCCTAAAATAAATGTTGTTATACGTCGTTGTTGGCGACATATAACGACATTTAGCGACTGTACTTCGATTTTTTAAAGAATAGTCGCTATAAGCTTCTTTAACATCGCTAAACGTCGCTAATTTTTATGATTTAACGATATTTAGCGACGTATTTACCGACTTTGCTTTTTTGATTTTTAGCGACGTTGCAAACGTTTCAATTAGCGACGTTTAGCGGCGTCTATTGATGATGTTGCTAATTATTTTTTAATTAGCGACATTTAGTGACGTCTATTGATGATGTTGCACTACTAAAATGATTCAAATCAGCGACAAATTTAGCGACTCTGGAAAACCACATCGCTAATATTATTGAAATTAGCGACGTTCTTTAGAAACGTCGTAATACGTCGCTATCAGCGACTATATGCGACGCTTAGCGACAATTTTTAGTATTATGAAAGATTATGTCGCCTACAAGTCGCTGAACATCGCTATATTTTTAAAAACAACGACGTTTAGCGACTCCAACAATTATATGTCGCAGGATATTTAAAATGTAGCGACGTCTCGAGCGGACGTCACTAAATTACTGAATATAGGGTTCCCCCGTATATTCGACTTTTTATTTTTTTCCCCAACTTTCTCGAACTTTTCGTTTCTCGCGCGCCTCCACCGGCGATCCACCCTCCCCAGGCAACCCTCCACGGCTCCGGCGACCCACCCACCCCCTCGACCGCCTCCTTCGCCCCCCACCCCGACACGGCCATGTTCGCCCCACAACCCCGACATAGGCGACCCCAGACGCGGCTCCTCCCCCTCCGGCGCGGCTTCTCCCCTCTGGCGTGGTCCTCCTCCGGTGACCCCTCTCTCAGGCGCTCCTCCTCCCTTCCTCCCGGCTCGGTAAACTCTAACCCAGACCCGGACACAACAAGGACACACACATATTGGACACAATCAGGATACATGGACACACACTGGACACAACCCTAATCCTGACACATGGATCCGAACACATGGACACACACACAGGACACAATCCTACATGACACAATTCGTACTAACACGGACACACATATAGACACGAATGGACACGGACACATACGGGCACATATGGACACACGTGGACCCGGACATACATGGAGACACACCCTAGTTAGTATGAAAGTTTGGTTGCATAATTAGAAATTTTGGTTGCACTAGTGTATCACATCTCGGAATTGAAGTGCAGTTCAATGAACGAAAACAATAAAAACCATCAAAACCGTTCAAGAAAAACAAGCAAATCCCAAAACCAACTCAAAGCACGAAAGCAACAAGCGACATCGAAAACCGAGGTAATAAAAGATAGCAGCGGAGAGGTCCCTCCTGACTCTGCCGCTAAGTCGATCCCGGGGGCACGGTCCACTGAATATGGGAATCAATTCCGAATAAACAAATCCATAACGAGGACGAGTTCTTAATTCAATCTATCCCGATCGAACGATACCGACTTGTGTTTCTTAGCCGCGCTCTCCGTACCGGGAGAACGGGGTGCTACATCCTACCCAACTAATTGGAAGTTTCGTCCCGAAACTTAGGATAGAACCTACCGTTAGGGAGCATTTCGTTGGGGACGACGATCAGGAAGGTTCGGACAGGAATTAATGGCATGGCCTGATTGTCCACACGCTAGGCATAACCCAAGTCTCAGGCGACAATTGTTGGCTGTGTGCCCACGCTTTTTGCAGAAATTATACGATGGCCCTGGGTTTCCTCCTCGGCGTCCGACGTGGTCTGGTCGCTTTACAGCGGTGTTTCCCTTCTCGTCGCTATGGCGTTTATGATTGTAGGTATGCACAGCGCCGGCAGAGACGTGAGGATAGTGTGGTTTAAGCGACAGGACGTGATTCATGACTTCACGCATTGTCCGATACTGATGAACGGCTACGTGCCCATGAATGGCAGGGCGCAAACCGCCTTCAAACCTTCTAGCTCGACTCGCTGCATCAGGTAAATAGGCCCTAGCGAATTTGGAGAGTCGGTTGAATTCGGCGGAATATTGCTTAACTGTCATACTGCCCTGCCTCAGTTGCACGAACTCGTTCTCCATTTGACGTTGTACTGGAGGGGGTATAAACTCCTCTTCAAACACGGCACGAAAAGTCGTCCACGAGATCGCCTCCTCTCCGTGATCAAATTGGAGAGATCGTCGATGCACGTCCCACCAATCGTGCGCGTTGAGGCGGAGCTGTAATTGCGCGCAGGCGACGCGCTTCTCTTCGGGGGACCTCTAGCAGAGCGAAGTGATCTTCAAGTTCGGCCAACCAATCTAGAGCTACGACTGGGTCCTCAGTCCCGTTGAATGGGGTGTTGCAGACTTTCTTGAAGTGGCCAAAGTCGAAGGCAGTCACGTCCCTCGGCCTTGGAATTTGCGGCGTCTCTACTTCAAGCACGGGCTGTTCCACCAGAGTCATTGCTGTTGCGGCGGAATGGTTGGAAGCCAAAGTCTGAACGATCTGTTGTAGGGCATCCACCTGCTTCTGTTGGACTGAGAATCGTGCTTCTATATTGTCTTGAAACTTGAGCTGACTCTCTTCCGCCCGCTTCTCGGCCCGTTCATAGCGAGCCTCGTCCCTTTGTTAGTTTGCCTCCAACATCTGCAACATTCGTTGGATGGGATCGATGCTTGGCACGGCTCGCTGGCTCTCTGAACTTCCCGAAGTGCCCGAACTACTTCCTTGGCCTTGCATTTCGTTCGGTGTTTGCGCTGCAGATTGCGCTGGAGCCACTCCTTCAAAAGAAGGTAAATTACATTAGGATCATAATGTATTATGGACTTATTGCATGAACGTACCTCATTTTGGCCTAGCGAGTTCAAGAGTTCGTACAGAAATTTGATCGTTAAAGGAACTTTTCCAGCACGAAGTCTAAGGAACTTGAATCTGTGCTCTGATACCACTATGTCACGACCCAATTCTGTAGAATCATTGAGGCGTCCCCCGAATCGTGACCGCCGTGCGGGCCTGGGGTTGTGCTCGCACAAGGCTTTAATGATTTGCATAGCAAGCACATATTCAGAGTACGCAGATAAATTGAAACACAGATTTGAAACACGGAAAAGTTCTCTTTATTGATAATGAACATCTATTACAAACTCCTGAACGAGTCAGCTAGATTGCCGCACGGGCTTACAAAAGTGTTGACTCAAAATGAGATAGCAGTCCTGTACATTACATCCCTTTATAAACTCAAAATGATAAAGACCTCCAGGCTGGAGGACGGCTTTGCCACGAAGCTGTATTTGTGTATGAAGAGTTGCAAGCTTCTGACTTTAAAATGCTTCAAGGGGCACGGTGAAGATGCGCCAACAGCTGGACTGGATCGAGAAGACGACTTCGGCTCCTCGCTCGGTTCGCCTTGGTACGGAGAACCTGTTTCAACGAGGGTCAGCATGTCGAAATATACTGGTGAAGGCGAGCTAACCGAACTATACCAATCAACACGTTGTTTTAATGAAGCATTCATATTTATGGGTTTCTATCTTGCCTTAGTTCATTTACAAGTAAGCAGCATATAGAATTTACTGAAATGAACGAGCCCCCGTTCGGTGGATTTTACCTGCCCGTCTGAATTACCTTCACAATACTTACCATGCCTTCCCTGCCACGAAGACACAAGTTAGTTTACAACAGGTTTAAATATACACGATGATCACTAGCATGATTGCTATATTGGACTAGTCCGAGACAAGAATACCATGCAACGATAGTACACGAGGCGTTGCAAGCCATCTTGTCCCGTACATGATGACTATACACGAGTTTTGCCCGGATCGGATCGGTGCCAGTGCCCCAGCGACCGTCCGCGGAACTATACCTTGTGCACAAGTTGTCCATGATCGAACACGATTAACAAGTTAACAAGTCATGCATTTGAGGCAACACGAGTGCAAGAACACGAGTACACGACAAGCAGTATTGCATGATTTATTTTGCATAGCCTCCCTGAATAATTATGCATATACAAGATGTGATCTATACTTAGCACGGTTTATAGAACATTTGCACGAACAAGCATATTATAAGATAACAGTTCACATGTTTGATTGACAAGCATAATAACCAAGTCTATTCTCTTTTATCTTGGTTTCTTTTATTATTACTTGGTATCATTTGATCGGGGCAAAGAAGAATGCAGATTTATTAGATGTGAAGCTTGGAAGCAGGGCTAGCTAATCGGGTTGGTAGCCACTCACTTAGATTATTGGAAGGGAGATGGAAAGAGGCGCTTCACGACTTCGCTCGCAAGCCGCCTACTGCTCGTTCACCTGCATTACGAACAGCTCGATCAATACCTCTTCCACTTTTCCAATCTCGGAATTGAAGTGCAGTTCAATGAACGAAAACAATGAAAACCATCAAAACCGTTCAAAAAAAACAAGCAAATCACAAAACCAACTCAAAGCACGAAAGCAACAAGCGACATCGAAAACCGAGGCAATAAAAGATAGCAGCGGAGAGGTCCCTCCTGACTCTGCCGCTAAGTCGATCCCGGGGGCACGGTCCACTGAATATGGGAATCGATTCCGAAGAAACAAATCCATAACGAGGACGAGTTCTTAATTCAATCTATCCCGATCGAACGATACCGACTTGTGTTTCTTAGCTGCGCTCTCCGCACCGGAAGAACGGGGCGCTACATCACACACATGGACACACAGAATACAATACCCACAAATATGCTATATAGTTGTTTGATAGAATTTTATTATGAATTTAGTATCATATGTTGTTGAGTATCATATAATTATCTTGTGAGTATAGAATTGTGTGTGTGTGTGTTCATGTGTATGTGTGTGTTCATGTGTATGTGTGCGTGCGTGCGTGTGTGCGTGTGCGTGTCAAGTCACTACTAAATTTTGTCCAATTAACAACGAGATGTTGGATTATATAAGAAGTGCAGTGCACACGGGATGTTGGATTAGCGACGGGATATTGGATTATACCTTTATACTTCATAGCCGTTGATTTGGAGGGTTCTCATGATATTATATATATAGGATGTGGTCGGGATGTTAGATTATATGAGAAGTGTTGCAGGTAGTGTGGGAGAGTGACAATTTGGTTATGACGCTACACAGGACATGAAACAGACCCTAACCCAAAGCCGAGATACGACACAGACCCTAACCCTATCTGAGTTAATTAGACGCAGTCTTGGGTATCAGGTAGGTATTGTGCAGTGCACACTTGTGCACAGTGCAGTGAGTGTGTGTGTGTGTGTGTGTGTATGTGTGTGTGGATATCTCGGTGCTGCGGACACTAACCCTATCCTAATCCTAACTCGGACACACACACCCACGCGGACACTCACACTAACCCAAACTCGGACACGCAGACACACTAACACGCATACACCAACCCTAACACGAACACGAACACACACACACACACATGTTTATATCATGTCATCTCATGATACGTATAAATATAAACTATCGACGTCGATATCAATGCTATGAACCATTTGTCCTATTAAGTCATGCTCACCTCGTGTACTTCACAACTTATCCTAAACGGGGAACAACGAGGTCGAACAGGTAGGCAGTATGCAAGATAAAATTTATTTAAACTCTAGCCATGTACTATATTTTTAATGTGGAATGTAACATCTATTTTAACTATATATATATATATATATATATATATATATATATATATATATATATATATATATATATATATATATATATATATATATATATATGTGTGTGTGTGTGTGTGTGTGTGTGTGTGTGTTATCAATTATATTCTTTGTTTCCATCTATCTTACCAGGTGGCACCCATGACCCGAGCACGTGCACGTCGCTTGAGAGTGGTACCTCCTACTGTTAAGGAGGAAGTCACTGTTAAGGAGGAAGTGGCACCTCCTACTGTTAAATTGGAAGCATTTGTTAAGGAGGAAGTGGCAACTCCTACTGTTAAGGAGGAAGTGGTACCTCCTACTGTTGGGCAGGCACCAGCTCAAAGGGGGAGTTCCAGTCAGCCATCACCTATAACGGATATTGATCACCTAGACGCTGGTTATGAGAAGTATCTGAGGGACTGGGTTCTGCCCCAGCGTATTAAATTTCCTTGAGAGGTTAAAAAATTGGATAAGACTTATGGTGTGACTGTGATACTTTTATTGTGCTTATTGTGTGACTGTGATACTTTTATATTGGGCTTTTTGTGTGACTGTGATACTTTTATTTTGTGTTTATTGTGTGACTGTGATATTTTATATACTTTTATGATATTTCGTACCCAAAAAATTCAACGGAGGGTTGCTCTAGGTCTGTCTATTTTTATGAACTATTATAAGTTTGTGTATTTATTTTATCATTATATGTTATTATCGGACGAGACGAGGATGAAGATTTGGGCCGACGGTACAAAGTAAGTCAATTAGTTGGTTTAGCATCATATATATCGTGTATTTCTTTTTTCATCATATATTCACTTTTTTGATAAAAATAATTATCTCTGTATAGATTCGTCCCTCGTCGGTACAGAGACGTCTGGGCCACTTTCTGAGGTACAACTATGGTGGCCCTTGGATTAACTACTCTGATGCTCAGGATGAGAGAAAGGCGTTCTGGTTTGCGCGCTTCAAGGTAAAAGTATATTATATCAATCATATAATTTATGTATATTATATAACTTACTAAATTACATCTTGTAGCAAACATATTTCTATCTACCGCACCGGGCCGAGTTGATCGAGCAGATATTTTCTGTCGTTGCCGCCAAGCTGATCTGTGATGCTCTTGATGACCAGAAGGCTCGTGATCACGAAGGAAAATTGATCCAAGGTTGGATCACGCCTGACCAGTAGACTACAATGAAGGCTAGATTCGACGATCCGAGGTACAAAGAGAGGTCTGAGAAGGCCAAGGCGGCTAGAAAGAAGGCAGCAAAGTGGTGTGGTGGATCGATTTCGAGTCGTTTGGTATATTTTTTATTTCAGATATATTATTTTAATGCAAGTACGATAAAATGGTAGTAGGATAAAATGTTTAATTTTCGTACTAAATAATATATTTTTAACAGGTATAGAGGGGTGAGGATGCCAACATGGTGACTGTCTTCCTGGCTACCCATCGAAAGGGCGAGAATCTTATTGATGAGAGGGTCTCGCAGACCTATGTAAGTATTACTTTATTTTGTGTTAATTTTAATATAACTTAGGAATATGCAAATAAATATCAATGTAGTTAGTAATAAATACCTTAAACACATTAGCAATTATTAAGTATCGAAACTTTTCTAGGCCGAGTATCTTAGGCTGCGTGAGTGGACGACTGCTAGTGCACCTACAGCGAGAGAGGCTGGTACTTCCTCGCAGCCCTCTCCAGCTTCGTCGGTGGACGAGCTATGGATGACCGCCGCTGGTGGTCTCCAGAGGGGTACGTACTACGGTACGGGATCCTATGGAGCCCTTATTGCGACGCAGTCCTCTAGGGCCTCCACTACAAGTGTGCATTCCCCACTGCCCTCGCAGGCGTCGGCCCGAGTCCAGGAGACCGTTGACCGTCAGATTGTGTCTCTCCGTGATGAGTTACTGCGAAGGATGGAGGAGGAGCCCCTGTCCCAGCCGCAGGCGGACGATGCGACACTCATCACACGATTTGATACGCTCGAGCGCAGCATCATGGAGCTCAGGGATATGACAACTGATCTTAGAGCGTCGATAGAGCGCAGCGTGACGGAGCAGCAGGCATCACAGTTGTCCATGGGCGAGAGGCTGACGATGATGCATGATTCAATGGTTCATAGCAGTATGAGGCTATTATCTACCATGGATTCATACAACCATCGACTAGTAGCGTTGGAGCAGATACGTCCTCCTAGTGCGCCTTCATCGACTCAGACTCCACCGATGTCACTGCCTTCTCCATTGACATCTGTGTCGATTTTACGGGAGCAGTATGATTTATTCTTATCCCTGATGCGCGATGGTGGTCAGCATCCTGCAGATCCGCAGTAGTCCTAGTTAGAATAGTTTATTGATTGTTTATGTTTTGACCTATGATATTTGGTCATTTATGAATATTCATTATTTTTTAGGCTTTCAGACTTTATTTCTTGCACTCAGTTGTGTGAATATTTATTATATTCTTTACAACGAGATTTTCTTCTGACTTGGTTTGTAATCCCAATATTTCATTTTATTCAAATTTTACTATATTATTCTAATTAAATGTATGTTAATTTGTCGATATTGAGTGTTCCACCGAAGGGGTCGACGAATCCAGCGAATTCAACGGAGGGTTGATCCGGGTCTATTTATATAAATTATGAATTCATAAACAGGAGGAAGATTAGTTTGAAAACTATTTTATATTCTATTTTTTATTTTTCACTGAAAATTTAGCGACGTTTAGCGATGTTTAGCGACGTTTATATATGTCGCTAATTATGTCGCTAAATTGTCGCTAAATTCGTCGCTGAATACGTCACTAATTATGTCGCTAAATACGTCGCTGAATGTCGCTAAATTGCTGACATGGCAATATTTGCCAGGTCAATAAAACGTTGCTAAATGTGTTGCAAAACGTCACTAAACAAAAAAAATTAGCGACATTTAAAAGACACAAAATATGTCTCTAATTTAGCGGCGTTGTGTCTCTAAACGTCACTAATATAAAAAATATTAGCAACGCAAATACGTTCCTAGAAAACGTCTATATGTGATTTTTTTTTTGTCAGCGACTAGCGTAAATGCGACTTTATTGAAACGTCGCTAATTACGTTGCTAAATTTTTTTAGCGACATTTTTAGGCCATTTAGGAACGTTTTCAGACGTCGCTAATTTGACTTTTTCTGGTAGTGACCCACCAACAGCATGTCATCAACATAAAGCAACAAAATGATGAAATAATCCTCAGCGAAGTACCTCACAAAAGCACAATGATCTGACGTCGTCCGTGCATAGCCATGCTCTCCCATAAACGACTCGAACTTCTTGTACCACTGCATCGGAGCCTGTTTCAGACCATACAAGCTCTTCCTCAACAGGCAGACCAAATGTGACTTGCCCTTCTCACAGAATTCCTGCCACGATCCGCACCCGGATATTCGGGCACGAGTACGTGGGTACGTCCAGCCTACGCCGCAGTGTCGGCGGTAGTACGCTGTTTAGGGCATAATCACAGGTAATATAAAACCTAGCTCATTCACAATAATTAAATAGGCAAGGAAATGAAAGGAAATGCTGAGATTTTATAAACTAAAAATGTGACAATCAGATCCAGAGTTATTACAAAACCAGAAATTAAATCGGGGACAAACCCGATTACTAAGATGAAAGGAAAGTAAATAACTACTGCTAACTACTCCGCAGGAGTAATCTCCTGTGTGGGAACCGGCTCTGCAACTGTAACATCTGCTGTCTCATAGGGGCCATAATAGGTGGGGGCAAGGTTCTCATCATCGCCTAAATCAACGGATCCAGTCAGGAAAGGAGCAAAGTACACAATGCACAACAAGATTTAAACTAAATATTTGTGACAGGTAGAAAATAACGGACTAAACATCAAGTTGAGAATATGCATAAGTAATTAGTGAAATTAACTGAGAATTAAGCTATAAATCAGGACTAGAAGAAAAATATGATTAATTGCTATAAATCAGAAATGAGTAAAACAGGAATAAAATATGACAGGAAGTGTAGCTGTAACACGACAACCAGAACTGCAACACGACAAGAACTATGTGCGTGAACTTGTGTATTTAGAATACATAGTTGGCATGTAGGGGTTTATAAGGCTAATAAGGCCATCATAGACGACTAGCAGTCAGGAACAATCAGGAATAAGGCTGATGGTACAGTCGCGTACCAACAGCTAGCAGTCACGACAAGGGGGAAGGGTAAACTACATGCCTACTAGTATTCTCCCACCCGACATGAAAAGCAAGACATGAAATACATTATTCAAGACATAAAATTCAGTGTTCTAACTCTACATATAATCATCAACGGTACTAATAAAGCAGGAAAATTTATTTATCAAAATATGAAGATTAAACTTGAAGTGCAGGTACTTGCCTGATGTTTGGATCCAATTACAGTTTTGTATCTCGGGGAAATTTCCAGAGATGAGTTCAGATGCTGAAATAAATATTACCATCATGCTCAGAAGATATCAAATAGCTAAAAACGCCTGTCCTTGGGTCCAATTTGGAGACAAGGGTAGAAACGGTAGTTTCGGGTCAAAACGGGATCCGCCGGTGGGCCCGCTTTGCACCGAAAAACGTGTCTGGGTCAACGGTCTCCAAATTCACCAAACTTAGTGTCAACAGGTCAGGAACGATGATACGAACCCAACGGAACTTCCAGAATTGGATTCCGATGAGCCGATCACAAAATTGCCCGTCGAGCGGGGCCTGTGGGGCCCACGACACGCGATTTCGTCAACGTTCTCAGAATCGAACCAAACTTGACCCACAGGACCAGCGTATCGCTACGAGTCTGATGACGCAAGTTTCGTCTCGATCCGACGAGTGTACAAGAATTTAGGGCGAATTACAAAAAAGTCGGATATGGGGCGATGTCTACGGATACGCGTTGATTTCGGTGTGCACGCACGCCCGAATCAGCTTCTGCGAAATCTTGCACGTCCGTATCGACGACGCGCACGTATCTGTGAAGACCGCACGCGACCAAGTTGTCCCGTTTGAAACAGGGTCTGGTTTTTTCCTGTTTTTGGATCGCGGTGTGCGATCACCACAGGACGCGATGCCCCGAGCGGTTTATCCGGGCACCGAGAGGGTCATACAGGCTTCACAACGCAATTTGCGGAATCAAAAACAGAGCTACGAGCAAGAAGATACACGCACCTGAACGGGACCCGAAAACTGGGGTCAAAATGTGTCCGACACGACACAGGACTCGTGTCCTGTGTCGGACACGGGGGAGAGAATTAGGGCTAGGGTTAGGGTTTCAGGCGCTCCGGCGGCCGGAGGGGGGGGCGGCGCCGCTGCGGGGGAGGCCGGAGACAGCGCTGGCGGAGGCACGACGTCGGGCGACGCCGGGGGCGGTGCTGGGGCTGGGTTAGGCCGGAGGGAACTCGGCAGCGGGGTCGGAGGCCTCTGGCGTCGAGGAGGAGTAAGGGGGAGGAGAGAGGGGAGATGGCCGAAAATGGCGGGGAGGAGGCCGTCGTGGCCCGTGCTGGCGTGGGCCGAGCCGGCCGGAGCGGCGGGCGGCGCGGCGCCGGAGTCGGCTGAAGAATCGGGTAGAGGGGAGAAAGGGGGCGGGTTAGCGGGTGCGGGTTCGGGTCGGGTCTGGCGGATCCGACCCGACCCGCTAGGGCTGGGCCGGGCTCGGGCCCAATGGGCCGGGCCGGGCCGCTGGGCTGGAAAATAAAATAATAATAATAATAATAATAATAATAATAATAATAATAATAATAATAATAATAATAATAATAATAATAATAATAAATGATTAAATAAATAATTTATTAAATAATAATTGTTTTCAGGGGTTTTAAATTAGGTCCGAGGCCCGATAAATTCTAGAAAAATTATCCTAAGTCCAGTTTTCCATTTTACACCCAAAAATATTATTTTCTTAATATTTTAATGTTGTTTATTATCAATTAAAAATCATGTAATAATTTAAAATCCTGATTTTAATTTCAGAAAATTCTCAGAAAATTCCAGAAAATTGTGAAAAAATCCCAATTTTAATATTTTTGAAAAATCAGGGGCTTACAATTCCTCTGGCTACTCCATGTACAATTTCTCCTCAAGATCACCGTGGAGAAATGTCGTCTTCACGTCTATTTGCTCGACCTCCAAGTCAAAAATGGCTGCCAAAGCTAGCACCACCCGAATAGACGACTGCTTAACGATTGACGAATAGATCTCATCATAATCTACGCCTTTCCGCTGACCGTAGCCTTTAACTACCAGTCTCGCTTTATATCGAGGGCGAGTAGCAGCATATGTCTGCTTCACTCTGAACACCCATCGATTCTTCAAAGCCTTCATGCCCTTTGGCAACCGCACCATATCATTAGTAGAGTTGGCCTCCAAGGAAATTATCTCCTCCTGTATGGCCTCCATCCACTCATGCATGTGTTCGTCTTCCATAGCCTCTGCGAAACTTACGGGTTCTCCCCCGTCAATCAGTAGCACATACTCACCCGGTGAGTATCTCGTAGATGGTCGACGCTCTCTATCGCTCCTCCTCAACAGAACCATTGGTGTTGGTTATAAATCTACAGTCTCCTCCCCTCCAGGAACTGCCTCCTCAGCATGCTCATCCTCCTGAGGGTCACCCTGACCACCATCAACAGGCTAATGATCAAGGTTGGGAGACACTCTATATACTGGCTCTCCCATAAATGGATCCTCTGCGATGTCCTCTGAAAACTGCTCGAAGAAAAATAACTCTAACTCAGGCAATTCCTCAACCTCAGAAGGCATCTCAGAATCCTGAGTGTTGGTCATGGTCTAATTATCGACGAATACTGTAGCGCCCCGTTCTCCCGGTGCGGAGATCGCGGCTAAGAAACACAAGATGGTATCGTTCGATCGGGATAGATTGAATTAAGAACTCGTCCTCGTTATGGATTTGTTTTTTCGGAATCGATTCCCATATTCAGTGGACTGCGCCCCAAGGATCGGCTTAGCGGCAGAGTCAGGAGGGGACCTCTCCGCTGCTATCTTTTATTGCCTCGATTTTCGATGTCGTTTGTTGCTTTCGTGCTTTGAGTTGGTTTTAGGATTTGCTTGTTTTCCTTGAACGGTTTTGATGGCTTTCATTATTTTCGTTCATTGACTTGCACTTCTATTTCGAGATTGGAAAGAGAGGAAGAAGTATTAATCGAGCTGTTCGTGCGCAGGTGAACGAGCAGTAGGCGGCTTGCGAGCGGAGTCGTGAAGCGCCTCTTTCCTTCTCCCTTCCAACAATCTAAGTAAGTGGCTACCAACCCGATTAGCTGGCCCTGCTTCCAAGCTTCACTCATTTGCCCCGATCAAACGATACCAAGTAATAACTAAAAGAAACCAAGATAAAAGAAAATAGAATTGGTACGTATGCTTGTCAATGAAACTTGTGAACGGTTATATGTTTGCATGCTTGTTCGGTATGTTCATCAAATGCATAGATACAAGTTTAAACGTATATCCTGATGCATGAATATAACATAGTTGCAATATAAAATGAATCATGCAATACTGCTTGTCTTGTACTCACGTAGCCTTCGGGCGAATGCATGTTAACGTAGCCTCCGGGCGAATGCTTGTTAACGTAGCCTCCGGGCGAATGATTGTTAATGTACGATCACGGACAACTTGTGCACAAGGTATAGTTCCTGCGGGCGGCTGCTGGGGCACTGGCACCGTTCTGGCTCCGGACGGAACTAACGTTTAGTCTCACGTACTAGGACAGGATGGTATGCGGCGCCTAACGTTCTTGCATGTAGCAAACCATCTTCGTCACAGACTAGTGTCCATTATGGCAATCAAGCCAGTGATCATCGTGTATATTTAAACCTGTTGCATACTAACTTGTGTCTTCGTTTCAGGGAAGGCATGGTAAGTATTGTGCAGGTAATTCAGACGGCAGGTAAAATCCACCGAACGGTGGCACGTTCATTTCAGTAAATTCTATATGCTGCTTACTTGTAAATGAACTAAGGCAAGATAGAAACCCACAAATATCCATGCTTCATTTAAAACAACATGTTGATTGGTATAGTTCGGCTAGCTCGCCTTCACCAGCATGTTTCGATATGCTGACCCTCGTTGAAACAGGTTCTCCGTACCAAGGCGAACCGAACGAGGAGCCGAAGTCGTCTTCCCGATCCAGTCCAGCTGTTGGCGCATCTTCACCGCGCCCCCTGAAGTCCGAAGCTGCAACTCTTCATACACAAATGCAGCTCCATGGCAAAGCTATCCTCCAGCCTGGAGGTCTTTATCATTTTGAGTTTATAAAGGGATGTAATGTACAGGACTGCTATCTCATTTTGAGTCATCTCTTTTGTAAGCCGTTCGGCATATTAGCTAACTCGTTCAAGAGTTTGTAATAGATGTTCATTATCAATAAAGAGAACTTTTCCATATTTCAAATCTGTGTTTCAATTTATCTGCGTACTCTGAATATGTGCTTGCTATGCAAATCATTAAAGCCTTGTGCGGGCGCAATCCCAGGCCCGCACGGCGGTCACGATTCGGGGGATGCCTCAATTGATTCTACGAAATTGGGTCGTGACAAATACCACGTCCCTGCTTCTGTAGAGCTTTTTTTACACTGGATCGTAGAGTCTATAGCCAAACTCATCCCGACCGTAGCCGACAAAGATGCACTGCCTTATTTTTGGCTCAAGTTTGGATCTCTCGTCCTTCGGTACATGCACGAAGGTCTTACAACCAAATACTCGCAGGTAATTGTATGACGGTTATCTGTCGTACCATACTTTGTCAGGCACATCACCCTGCAAAGGAGCACTAGGAGATAAATTAATAACATAAGCAGCTGTGTAAAGTGTCTCACCCCAATAGCTGCCTGACAAGTTTACTTATGATAGCAAACACTGCACCCTCTCCATCAGCGTCATGTTCATCCGCTCTGCTACACCGTTGAGCTACGGTGTCTTTGGTGGAGTCTTCTGGTGTCGTATCTCTTGCTCTCTGCAGTAAGCATCAAAGGGACCGATATACTCGTCGCCATTGTCCGACCGAACACAAAGTAGCTTCTTGCCCGTCTTCCTTTCAACATAGGCCTGAAACTCCTTAAAAGTGGCAACACCTGATCCTTGGTCTTTAAGGTATAGACCCAAACCTTCTTGGAACAGTCATCAATAAATGTTATAAAATAAGTAGGAAACGAACTAATGCTGTGCTCCGATTCTGTGAAACGACAGTATAGGCCTGTGGTTAAAATACTCGCAGCCCAACCCCGCCATAAAACCACGGTGTGCGTGGATAAACTTATCCAAGCAATGGGGGTACTGTGTCTAGCCGCAGAATTGTGGGTCAAAACGGATAAAAGGCACAGAATTACTAAAATATATTTCAGAAAAAATCTTATAATAACATATGTAGATCATATTCAAGAACTACCATTACAAATGAGCAACGAACAACCTTTTTCAGAACTTATTTATGCAGACACGCACCAATGCTTTTTAAACCTTCATAACAATTATGAACACATAGTACACATGTCTAGTAGAGATCACCCAGAACATGGGATATATGTAGTTTTAGGGTTCTGGTTATGCTTTCTATAAAAAATATTCAGGGGCCATTGATTTCTTTAAATGGAAATATAGCTTAGATAGTGATTCAGAGGAAGAGACCCTTCATGTTTTAAACAATGAAGAAGTAGGAAGTACCAGTGGCGGCGGTATGACCCTAGAAGGAATACCCACCGAAGATGTAGGATCTATTGGACCTCCCCCTGAAAGCCTCATGCCAACCAGAGCTATTGTTCCATATACCAAAAACCAACCTGAAAATAGGAAGGATTGGGTTAGATATCATAAAGCCAGTGATTATAGACATACAGATGGACTTATTTTCAATATAGACGAAATACCACATAAGAAAATAAAAGAATATACTGGTGAATGGTCACAACAAATAGGGGGAATGATATATCATTTACCAGGAAATATTAACACTGCCCAATTCATTCATTATGCAACAAGTTTCTGGAAAGGAAGCGCTAGAGCCTGGTTAGTTAGCCTTGAAACTACTAATAAGGAAAAGGGAGACGAAATTAGGGGGACCAAAGATCCCCAAGATGCATTAGCTAAATTATTAGGTGTAAGCCCCCTGATTTTTTAAGAATTTTTCTAGAATTTTTCGGTATTTTTCTGTCATTAAAACCTAGGTATTTTCTAATTTGATGATTTTTAATTGCTACTAATTAATATTAAAATATTATGGAAATAATATTTTAGGGTGTAAAATAGAAAACCGAGCACGGGGTAATTTTCGGTGAATTTATTGGACTCCGAAAACCCGTTTAAAGCCCTTAAAACTATTTATAAAATAAACCAACTTAAACCCCTGAAATAAACCGGGTTTATTTCAATTAAAACCAACCAACTTGAACCAACCCGCTGGTGACCCAAACCAAACCGATTACTTAGTGGGTCGGGTCGGGTCGGATCTGAATCGAACCCGACCCGAAACCCGTTAACCCAACTCAGAAACCCTAATCCTAATCCAGCCTCGACTCCGCGGCGGCGCAGCCTATAAAGTCGCCTCGACTTCCTCGCCGCCGCCTTCTCGACTTCCACACCGCACACCCCTCTCTCTCTTCTCAGCCCAGCCGCCGTCTCCGGTCATCTCCTCCGACGATCTCCCCGACCCGCTGCCCTAGCACCCGTCTCCACCTATCGCTCCACCTCCCTCTCTCCGCCCGCAGCGTCCTCGCCGTCGACCATCCGATCGACGCCGCCACCCTAACTGCCCAGCGCTGCCTCCCCCCTTGCCGTAACCCTAGCAGCCCCAGGCCTCTCCTCCTTCCTCCCCTCTTCTTCACCTCAGACCCGAGAACCGCCCATCCCCTCACCGGACGACCACCGCCGCTGCACCTCGCCACGCTCGAGCCCCCGACCAGTCGGCCGACCACCCCCATCAACCTTCTCCCTCCTCCCCGAGCCACGACGGAACCCTGACCCAGACACGGCCACCCGGACACGGCAAACCCTAGCTGTGGACATAGCATACCCTAGAAGCACAGTGGACACAGGACACCGACTCGACACTCGGACACGCAGGAAACTCGGTTTTTCAGACCAGTTCAGGTATTCACATCTTTCTCCTCGTAGCTCTGATTTTGTTTCCGTAAATTGTATTGCGAAGCCGGTATGACCCTCTCAGTGTTCGGACAAACTGTTCGGGGCATCGCGTCCTGTGGTGATCGCACACCGCGATCCAAAAACAGGAAAAACTAGACCATGTTTCACCCCGGAACTGAGTACGCCCCGCCAAATGGGACGACTTGGTCGCACGCGGTCTTTACCGAAATGTACGCGACGTTGATACGGACGTGAAGGATTTCGCAGAAGTCAATTCGGGTGTGCGTGCACACCGGAATCAACGCGTATCCGCCGACACCGCCCCGTATCCGTCGATTCTAGAACACGCTTTAACTTCTTGTACACACGTCGGATCGAGACGAAACTTGCGCTATCGGACTCGTAGCGATACGCTGGTCCTATGACCCAAGTTTGGTTCGATTCTGAGAACGTTGACGAAATCGCGTGTCGTGGGCCCCACAAGCCCCGCTCGACGGGCGATTTTGTGATCGGCTCATCGGAATTCAATTCTGAAAGTTCCGTTGGGTTCGTATCAGCGTTTTCGACCTGTTGACACTGAGTTTGATGAATTTGGAGACCTTTGACCCTGACACACTTTTCGGTGCAAAGTGGCCCACATGTGGACCCCGCTTTGGCCCGGAAATGTCGTTTTGCCCTTGTGTCCAAATTGGACGTAAGGACAGGCATTTCTAGCTATTTGATATTTTCTGAATCTAATGGTGATGTTTATTTCAGCAACCGGAGTAGTACCTGCAGATCACATGGAGACCAGAGCTACAGTTGGAGCCCGGACCACAGGCAAGTGTACTGTAAAACCCCCTTCCTAGAAAATCGTAAATACACTTTTATTTATTTATTATTAATTAAATTGTAGTAATTAGGTATAAATAGGAGAAATAGATTTTTAATAATTTTTATGTTAGGTGTTCGGGCACTTAGAGGACTTATGGGACCATCAGGAATTTTTTCGGAATTTATTCCATGTAGGAGACCCTTAAGCTGTTGCTAGCCTAACGATGTGCATTACCCTAATCTATAAATTCTTGTGAGTATATATATATATATATATGTATATACAAATATATATATATGTATATATATATTTTATTTAGAAAAGAAAGGAAAAGAAAAGAAAAGAATTAAATAAATTACCATTTATAATAAGTATAATAATAATACTAATAATAATAATATAATAACAATTAGTATATTAAATGATAATAACTACTTACATGTTATTGCTTCACGTAAGCATTGGTTGCAAGCATGCAGCCAATTGCTTTTATGAACTCTTCAGCACATGTAGGAGCCCGACCATTCAGCCTTTTCACCCGCGGAAACCCACGGACCCATCCGCAACCCACTCTCTCTCTTAATATATAATATATATATATATATATATATATATATATATATATATATATATATATATATATAATAGCTCTCTAAAACCCTAACCTAGAAACTCCAAACTTCCTCTTCCCATCTAGAGCCGTCACCGCAGCCAGAGAAGCCTCCCCAAGCCATCCAACCATCCCGTCGACGCCGACATCGCGAACTGCAGTCTCCCACTCGAGGCACCTTCGCTCCGGCGTGTTTTCCCGTTGACTCGCTCATCCAAACGCTGTTCCGTTTTCATAGGTATGGTCACCCCTTAACCCTCTCCAATACTTATTTTATAGTCAACCTCGGAAAACGTGTGCCCCTAGGTGAAAAACAGCGTCCAAAGTTGGACGAGCAGACAGAATTCTGCAATCGCAGAATTCCAGATTGACCACCCATATTGCCGAGTTCGTATCTCCCACCACAGAGATCCGAATTCGGTGATTCTTTTTGATACCTGTAGATTACATGATCTAGTTTATTTTCTGTATTATAACTTTGTGCTATTAGTTGCTATGGACAAAAATATATTCGTCACAAAACTGTGCGCACCCACTTTTTCCGGTTTTCCAAAAGTTGGAGATCGGAGCGCGCCCCGCCAAACGGGACCGCCCCGCCGTGTGCCAAGTGTACCAAATGGTGCACACAGCATAACGGGACACGTGAAAATTCGTGGGGACTGATTCGGACGCGTGAGCGCGCCGGAATCAGGCCGTATCCGCGGACACATCTCTTGTCGCCACTTTTGTGAAACTCGCGCATATTTTGTGCACGCATGTCAGATTGCGACGAAACTTGCGCCACTGGACTCGTGGTAACACGCTGGTCCTGTGACCCAAATTTTCATGCATTTCTGAGACGGTTGACCAGATCGCCAATTGGCGGGTCCCATAGTTGACTTTTTGGACCAAATTTTGTTCGGCTCATCGGAATCCAAATTTGGACATACCGTTGGGTTCGTATTGACATCTAGAGTTGTTTGACCCATAGTTTATCCCATTTAGAGACTGTTACCCTCGGCACTTTTTTCGGTGCAAAGTAGGCCACACGTGGACCCCACTTTTACCCGAAATTACCGTTTTGTCCCTGTGTCCAAATTGGACGAAAGGGATGTGCTTTTTAGCTATTTTGCTCATTCCGAAAACGTTGGTGATATTTATTTCAGCATCCGGAGATATTTGTTCTGTGGCCATAGCTTCTGGTCCTGTGTATTGGACATCTGGACGTGACATTTTGCAGTTTCTTGCCAGGCAAGTATACCTTGTCATTGTACTGTTATTTATATGCCATATGTTGCATACATTCTTATTTTCTATCTTTAGTTCATATATTTAATTGTTATATAAATTGCGCACGACGGTGACGTCGCGAATATTTTTATTTATGTATTGCATTGACCTTGTTCATGAGACTATCCCATTATCATGTAGCACCATTAGGTTCATTGGCCGTGACACAGATGTTACACGAGTGTGAGTCTCATATAGATCACGGACTGCGTGACAGGTCTGGCCTCCTGTACGTATGGGCCGTGCGTTAGGAATAACTGCTGTTAGAAACTTTGCATGCTAGTAGACTTGGCAGTTATTAGAGGTGTTATTGTGTCATGGACATGACATGCGTAGAGCATTGGGTGGGGAGAACAACAAGTACAGCATTTGAGCTCCTTTGCACTTTTTCTGTGAAGCCCGGATTCTTCGCTGGAGATACGGGTGATGATGACCACTATATATTATGTACTATCAGGCGGGCCACCGGCGTTCAAAAGACGACGTGCCTTTTAGGCCCCTGGCTCTTCAAAAGAGAACCATGTCAAATCCCAGTTTTCAGCCAGATAGCTCACTTGTGGAGAAAGGTGTTCTTAACTGCATTCACATAGATGGTTAGGCGACCCATTGGATATTTATTTCAGTACTTTGTTGGCATGTGTTTAAGTATACTTGTTATGTCCCTCTGAGGACCTGGTCCGCTGCCAGGTGTACCTGTTCTTGAGTATTGCAGGAGCACAGATTTGGAAGGATATAGATGCTTCGTGGATGTCTTCTCTTCGAGCCGGGATTGGCAGCTGGTACTTATATTGTTTGAGTGAGTTGTACTTATATTGTATTTACTTTTCTCATTCGAGTTGGTAGTGGATTTGTTTCCACCCAACTATCATTCTTAGATACTCCCTATTGAGATCTAGTTCATAGATACTGGTTATTTATTTCTATATAATTTTGGTGGATGAGATTTAGATTTTATCCTGTAACTTGTATTACATTTTATACCACTTGTGGATTTTATATTCATATTACAGCGTACGTATGGATTTGGTTTCCATATATTGGAGTTGCCATATCCATGCGGCTGGCATGCTTACGTGTCCTAGTCCTACGTATTTTTGGGACTGGGGCGTGACATGTTTTTGTGGTGGCCCATGCAGGTCGAGAGCATATTGTCTCGGTTACGTTACTGTACCAAACAAGCCTGCACCTAGGACTAGAATATAGGATCTCATCCATAATTGACTATGATTCATCTTCCTCCTCTCTGTTCTATTTTGAACAAATGCATCCTGCTTGATTCTTGTGCTTCCCTAATAGTTCTTTAAGTATGGCCTTCTCCTAGAATATAGAAGTTCCTGTTGTTAGATGATAATTAGAGTAGCACACCTATTTAGAATACAACGAGATTATAGATACACCACTAAGTTTAGAATATCTAGCGAACCCTAGAATCCCTTATCCCTATAATTGGTTTACCATTACCCGGATGTATTATGAGGACTTGAGAGTAGTATAGACACTACTAGAGTTAGTTAGAAGGTTACCATAATGTTGCCCCTAGCATTGAGGAACCCATAGAAAACCAAAACTTAATATTTGGACTGAACCTAACCTTCATAGTTAGATAATATTGGAACTATAAACTTAGATCATTGTCTTATTATTAGTAGACAACACTTTAAGAAGCCAAGAGCATTGAATATAGTAGTTTCTTGAACATACCGCAAACACAGAGAGTAGCGTAGCATCTCCCTTTAGGAAACCTTGACATTATCTATAGCCTCTCTATTTTATTTCATGTATTTGTTTCCCTGAAACCCTAGCACTCGCTATTTGTGCGACGACTAATCATGTTCTTCTATTCTTCATCTTTCAAATCGTGCCCTCTGACACTTCTGATTGTAGGCCAAATGAATTCTTTTATGATATGATATATAGTTTCCTAGAATTATAGTTGTAATCTTGAATTTTGAAATTATGTGCTTAGTAGCAAGAATTTGATAGTTGAGCTGTTCATTTAGATTATAATTTTATGGTTACAACTTAGTTTTAAATCACGTAATTGAGGGCTAGTAACCTTTCTATCTTTACTATTGACACTTGTTCTATAAGCACTATGACTAAGAGGTAAGATGACCATGACCTATGTAATATAAGAGGATACCCTAACAAGTATCAAGACCTCTTCTCATAGACCTTAATAGGAGCTTTTACGGTATCCTTAAGACAATACAATAGTAGTTAATTATTTTAAATTGGGTAGTATACCTCACCACCTAGTATCACATAGCCCTTGTGATCCATTGATGAAGTGTAACTGAATGACATTAATTATATGCTAACATAAGATGATAGTGTTTATTCAGACTATAGAACTTAGAGGCTCATACCCCTACTTTGTCGACTATCGACTTAGACAAGGAAGTAATATGATAGCTGTAGAGATTGTAGAGTCTTTTGTTATTGTTGCCTATGTTGTTTTGTTTTTACAAACTCGAATTATTTTGTAACTTCTCTCATCATAATCCAGCGTTATATCTCTGTACTACCTTGACTTATGCTGCTATTATAGCCTAGTTTTGCAAGCTTATTCTTTATCGAGCTTGTTCATGACATGTATTATTGGAGTACTACACTAATACATTTCAGAACCAGTGTATTAAGGTCTAGCTAGCCTTAGTGCGCTTGGTTCGCCCTTCGCATTGCTACTTTACATGGATTGGGATAAAATTTGCTTAGTTTCTTAGACAAATGTACTTGCCCTCTAAACCTGCCTGAGCATATCGTATCGGCTACATAACTGTACTAATACGAGCATGTGAATAGGAACTACCAAAATAGGATTTCAATCCACAACTGCCTTGACAATTCCCAATTGGATTCTTTAAACGCCTTGATCCCAATACTTCTATTCTATTACGCTGCCCTTGAACTCTTTATTATTGATCTTCGTCTTCCCTTATTTCGGAAAGATGAAACCTCGTGCTTGGTATAAGTTTGATACACAGAGAGTACTAGATATACCCGTAGGCCGATCACATACTTGAGGATTATTCTTTTGTAATTAAGGACATATCATATGTAATATGATCGGCGTTAAAGTTTCGAGGATTGAACGACATGAGTAAATAAATTAAGGAATATTTTTTCTTAAAGTATATAGCCTTCTGTGATAGATGGATAAATTCTAAGTTGGGTAGTAGTGCATTGTCAACACGGGAGGAATTTTTTTTAGATTATGATCGAGTAAGATTAGATTGGGAGAGGTTCAAGCCATTGTAATTTTGAGAAATTTAGAAGGATGACTAAGATGATGAGGATCAATGAATTGATATTGAGGACCCAATATTTATACCTTAAGTGCATGAGTTAAATTTTTGAACAATGAACGTAGAACCATCAATTTGAATTTAGAGGATAAATATAGAATTTCAGACTTGAATATTGGTGGACTGCATTTAAATTTTTTTTTTTCAATTTGGTGATTTGAATTAAGAATTAAAATTTTGGTTGGACGACCTATTTGAAATAATGAGGATGTGAATGGAATTTAAAGAGTTGAGGCATACTAATTTTATAAGTGAAAATGGGAATATTAGACTCAAACCACTTCTAAAGGAGATTATGATAGTTAGAGGTCGTGAGATAAAAGTTATATGAGTATGTAAATCTTGGAGATGTTATGTGGATGTGGATAATTTAAAACAAGGGAAGAAGAGATAACCATAGGTTAAATTTTGATTGGAGCAGTGGTCATCTTAACCTAGAAGTGATTGCCATGGATATGATTAGGATTTTAGTTATCGCAAGAAGATTGCGACTGACTTGCCTTATTGTACATAGAGGATTAACCGATTCTGCCTCATTTCAATTTTGAGGATGACATTGTTTTAAGTTCGGCGGATTGTGAAACCCCCTCACCTAAGAATCTGACCCACTTGGCTTAGATAGTGAGACTGAGGCTAGCTCGAATCCACTTAGAAATAGAACACGGTATTTTTGTTAGTTTTACAACAGGGTATCACTTGACGTGCCTTACCATTGCTCCGATAATTGGAGCACTACACTAGCCACTGCCTTCCTACAAATTCTACACCCTTATCCTAGACATGCCCATCATCCAATTCTCATCTTTGTGCAATTTTCCAATTGTTGGACGCTTTTATGCAAAGGAGCATTTATGTGTCCACACCATTGGACATGACACATGAAGAAACCTATTTTTCGCTCATATGGATTTTTCATGATGTGCAACGTGCAACATCGCCCACCCCTTTAAACCTAGCCTTGCATTTTAAATAATGCAAATCTTATACCATCATTACATTCTATCGTGGCTTAATTTTAATTTCGAGGACGAAATTTTTATAAGTTGGGTAGAATGTAAAATCCCCTTCCTAAAAAATCGTAAGTACCCTTTTATTTATTTATTATTAATTAAATTGTAGTAATTAGGTATAAATAGGAGAAATAGATTTTTAATAATTTTTATGTTAGGTGTTCGGGCACTTAGAGGACTTATGGGACCATCAGGAATTTTTTCAGAATTTATTCCATGTAGGAGACCCTTGAGCTGTTGCTAGCCTAACGATATGCATTACCCTAATCTATAAATTCTTGTGAGTATATATATATATGTATATACAAATATATATATATGTATATATATATTTTATTTAGAAAAGAAAGGAAAAGAAAAGAAAAGAATTAAATAAATTACCATTTATAATAAGTATAATAATAATACTAATAATAATAATATAATAACAATTAGTATATTAAATGATAATAATTACTTACATGCTATTGCTTCACGTAAGCATCGGTTGCAAGCATGCAGCCAATCGCTTTTATGAACTCTTCAGCACATGTAGGAGCCCGACCATTCAGCCTTTTCACCCGCGGAAACCCACGGACCCATCCGCAACCCACTCTCTCTCTTAATATATATAATATATATATATATATATATATATATATATAATAGCTCTCTAAAACCCTAACCTAGAAACTCCAGACTTTCTCTTCCCATCTAGAGCCGTCACCGCAGCCAGAGAAGCCTCCCCATGTCACGCCCCAATCTCCCGCAAGCTCAATAGTCCCCGCTGAACGTGAATCACCACGTTTACAGCTCTCCCGCAGGACTATCGTTCTCATCGGGACGTGATGCCGTACGAGCCTGGAGTTGCGCTCGTACAAGGCGATGTTGTCAAACACCAAATGTTATCATTGAAACAACCAAGTTGCAGCGGAAGTCAAGTATTGTGTACCAAGCACACAATCAGAGTATACGCAACGAAGCTCACGATAGGGTCCAAATGAGATGCCCCGAGTCAATGCCACAAAGGCGATGCCACGGAGACGATGAAATAACTCTTGCTCTTTCTCTAGCCCACAAAGGTACTTACAGTTCATACATCTTGTCCCGTATATCCAAGCAGCGCCACTACGTCTGTGTACCTGAAATATTGCCCACAAACGTGGGTCAGTACACAACCGTACTGGTGAGCGGGGTAACCCACTCGTCTAAACCGATACTAAGTAAAATAGTGAATGCAAACAGTTATATGGTGATCTTTCTAGTTGAATCCTAGATTCATTTCATGGCATATGGATGACATGTTAAGGAAAGCAGTAAAGCAGTTAAAGCATGCTAGCATTCAATCTCAAACCAAATGACAAGCAGTTATATATAGCCGACCCGTCTAACTCAATGTCATCGCTTGCACGATAACATATCGACCATCAGTCTCGCCTCAATATCCAATCTCAACCAAAGTTTATATATCCCACTCTCGAGTGCACACTCTTGCCGAGGCAAGGTGGCCGTGCCTACACGATGCACAAACCAACCAAAGTAAAGCAAGCCAACATCTATTCTTATATGAAGTCACTGGCCAAAGGCCATAAAGGACGTTGATCGGACAGATCAAATGCGGTTCTATTCGAAACAGCGCTAAGTAGCTAACCCACCTGAATCGCATCCAACTGCTGGCACCGCGCCCAAGACGCGTTACCTAAATTGTCTCCTCCATGGCCGAACGGTCCCGGTGCCCCGGAGCACCCGTTCGAGGAAACCAAACCCTGTGCCACTCAGGTTGTCCGTGACTATGCAGACACGTAGGTATGACGAGAGGATCGAACATTCTCGCCCCACCAAGCGATCCTAGACTCGTTCCATTAATAATCCAACCAACACATCCATAACCATTCTTCCAACATGTTCTTCCAAGGAACCCAAATCTCGACCTCAAAACATAGCCCGAGGCATCAAAATATCAAGTGTTTCATAGGCACGAAGCCTCTTCTCAACACAATCCAAATTGGTGCAACACCTATGCTCGAAGCTAAACCCATGGCACAATGCCGTTTCAGTGGCACAATGTCACATTCGTGGCACGATGCCCCATCAAACGACACAACGCCCTCGCCGATACAGTTGTTCGGTTTCGAACCACAACTGCCTGCTTTGCAAGACAAAGCATCCTTGTGATACACGCGCACGGATGCACGTTCGCTCGTCCGAATTCCCGATATTCCCATATTCCCATTGCCTCAATTGTATCATTCCAACTTGTATATTTCCAACCGTCTAAGCATAATCCCAAGTAATCCAACCGATCGCCTCAAATGAATAATCCAGCTATCGTATCCAACTATCCAACGCGTAAACCATTCAAGCCACAATCCTACCAAGCCAACGACGCACACTCTATGCACGCCTCAGTGTAGTGCTTCCCGATGTTTCAGCCCAAGTGTTCAAGCCTTTACGTGTTTTCCATATTATTAGGCATGAAGGAGTAGAGGAGAAGGGAAAGAGCCCACTCACATTGATTGATCCCGTTAGGCATCCTGTCCTGCCGATACGGCCAATCCCTTAAACCCGTGGTCCGATGCAAGCGCGATCTACTCAACTGGTATGACCGTGCGAGCAGGCCGTGCTCTCCAAATCATCCGACCGATCGGACTAAGGAAGACGGCATTATCGCTTCCATACAGCTATTCAGTCATGTTCGGAACGAACACCTGATTTCCATCGAACCCGCTAGCCATCTGCACATTGAAACCAACTCGATTAATCCTTCTTCCCGAAATCCGACATTTCAAATGTAACCAGCATTTGATTCATTCAGTCCGACTCAGCGTAACGCTCCGAACGGTTGTGGGGCGTTACATAATATACCACTTAGAATCAGGTTCGTCCACGAACCGTGCTGGTACTCATTCCTTACTAGCATGCCACAATCCAATTCCATAGGTCTGCTCTATGCAACTCTCATATATACTATTTCTGACACAACATCTCGTTCTGCTGAACGCTCGTACAAGTTCCAAATTCCCACATCCTCCTTGCAGCTCAATACGAATTCTTCGTATCGCTTAGTTTTGGATCGTACACATATTTAAGGCGTCCCTAAAATACATGCATTTCAGCCGAGCTTTGCGATAGCGAATTTGGACAAGTTACAAGGGTATCTTTATGTCCGAGGCGTCCATTTGCTTTGCTCCCAAATTGGACCAAATAATGATTCCCATTCCAACACATTCGCTCGAGAACTATTCTCAATTATGCAGATTTTCTACCGATCAATCAGTCCGAGTTCCAACTCAATCCATCCAACTATTTCTGAATCCGCACTAGCAACATCTCCAAATATGTATCTCATGCACCAAACGATCATCACAACTGATACTACCCCAGCTAGGCGACTTACCCAAATATCAACTTGCTTAGATCAGCTCAGTCCAACACATTTCCTGCCATCTCAATATCTCACAGGGTGAACATCTATATTGAGGTTCGTGTGATACACGAAGATCTCGCCGCCACGCCAAAGGGATTTGTGTCGCCACGATTTCAACGTGGACACACTCGCCACAATTCTTAGGTTGCGCATGAAATAGTTCTTCGCGCTGCTTCCACTGCCTCAAAGCATAGAATATCACTTTCGCCTTCCGAATGAGCACGCTTCCCAGACTAAGTTCCGAGACATCTTGTAAATTCTGTCACGCCCCGGACCCGCCCGGGCCGCCGCTCCGCCCTGCCCCGCCCCGTGCGGCCGGGATTCAACGAACCGGGCACGAATCACCGTGCCTCGGCGCGCCGGACGCGAATCACCACGCCCGTCCCGCGGGTGCGAGGGAGGAAGGGAGCTAAGCGAATGGCCCGAGTCGAGCTTTCGGGGGACGTGATGCCGCACGGGCCTGGGGTTGCGCCCGTGCAAGGCCAATCGTTTAAGTTGATAGTTGGCTATCATCGCATCAATCGAGTAAGCAGCGGAAAGGGACTTGTTGCAATGCAATGCATTAGCCAACTGAGTGTTCGGGACAATCGAGGCAACTTGGGTTTCCTTTAGCAAAGGCACACGTTCGTTCCATACATTATGCCCCCTTATACGATAGCATTCTCGGGGCAACAATCGAAACCAGGATTCCGGGTCTTCGGGACTGTGGCACGCCGATCGCTCCCTCGGTCGATCCAGTACCTGCGAACAAGTAAACTGTTGGTGGGTCAGCACTTTATACAAGTACTGGTGAGATAAATCAACTGAACAGAAACAAGCATTCACTCAAACAGGCACTAAGTAATCATGTTATAAAATATTATATTACTAGTGATCTTTCTAGTTTTACCTAGGTTCGTTTCATGCAGTTCTAGCAGAGTCGATTTACTTGTTTAGAAACATGTTTGGAAACAGAGTTTCATATACTAAGCAGGCAAGCAAACCGTTCATGTTCCAGGGTGTGCGCGGCGTGTCTCGTGCGACTCGAGGGTCTGATGCAAAGCTAGACACACAATGCACATTCTTAGGGGCAGCCATCTATCCAAGCCAACACAATGACTTAGCTATATGCAGGACGGTCCCCGAGTATCTCAGGATCGGCAGCGGTTAGTCCAGCATACCAATGACTCTTTTATCTGATGCTAATGGCAGCTGTGACTCATGGTTGCTTTCCACTATCTCTGTAGCAGCCGTGACACATGCAGTTCAGCTCTGCACCAAAAGCCATTGTCCGACCGCGTGCGAATGCATGGATCACTATCAAATAAACTCTAATATGCAGACGAGATGAACCATCATAACGCAAATCCTTGTTGCGGAGCGAATCCGACTTATCACTTGAACACATTCAGGCACATATGGTTCTCTCGAAGCATAGACGATAGTGAACATGTTCATGCACTCTAAGCAAGCGATCTGGATTCTCGTTTAGCAGACTTATTATTTCAAGACCAGCTAGGTGAGTTCGTTCATTAACATGCAAGACAGGTTCTATCATTCTCTTAAGAAAATATTGCAAGCAAAAACTCAGGTTATTTATTAAGGCGTGCAAGAATCAGAGAACGAAGTTCTGCCCACTCACCTTGATACATAACGCCGGCGCGGAGCGGGGCGTTACATACTTACCCACCAACAAAAAAGTTTCGTCCTCGAAACTTCAAGGATAAACTTCTCGATATCCCGAGTAGCGATAGTGCCGTCCCTCGCCGTACTCAATCAAAACAATCAAGCAATTCAAGTTCAGGAAACATTTGCACTTTGAGAATATCTATGGACTTATTGTATGGAACGCTCTTTGCAAATCCATATCGATAATATCTCAGAGTCATAGCAACGGTTTTAGGCCAAAGAATCGATTCCGCTCTGATACCATTCTGTCACGCCCCAATCTCCCGCAAGCTCAATAGTCCCCGCTGAACGTGAATCACCACGTTTACAGCTCTCCCGCAGGACTATCGTTCTCATCGGGACGTGATGCCGTACGAGCCTGGAGTTGCGCTCGTACAAGGCGATGTTGTCAAACACCAAATGTTATCATTGAAATAACCAAGTTGCAGCGGAAGTCAAGTATTGTGTACCAAGCACACAATCAGAGTATACGCAACGAAGCTCACGATAGGGTCCAAATGAGATACCCCGAGTCAATGCCACAAAGGCGATACCACGGAGACGATGAAATAACTCTTGCTCTTTCTCTAGCCCACAAAGGTACTTACAGTTCATACATCTTGTCCCGTATATCCAAGCAGCGCCACTACGTCTGTGTACCTGAAATATTGCCCACAAACGTGGGTCAGTACACAACCGTACTGGTGAGCGGGGTAACCCACTCGTCTAAACCGACACTAAGTAAAATAGTGAATGCAAACAGTTATATGGTGATCTTTCTAGTTGAATCCTAGATTCATTTCATGGCATATGGATGACATGTTAAGGAAAGCAGTAAAGCAGTTAAAGCATGCTAGCATTCAATCTCAAACCAAACGACAAGCAGTTATATATAGCCGACCCGTCTAACTCAATGTCATCGCTTGCACGATAACATATCGAACCATCAGTCTCGCCTCAATATCCAATCTCAACCAAAGTTTATATATCCCACTCTCGAGTGCACACTCTTGCCGAGGCAAGGTGGCCGCGCCTACACGATGCACAAACCAACCAAAGTAAAGCAAGCCAACATCTATTCTTATATGAAGTCACTGGCCAAAGGCCATAAAGGACGTTGATCGGACAGATCAAATGCGGTTCTATTCGAAACAGCGCTAAGTAGCTAACCCACCTGAATCGCATCCAACCGCTGGCACCGCGCCCAAGACGCGTTACCCAAATTGTCTCCTCCATGGCCGAACGGTCCCGGTGCCCCGGAGCACCCGTTCGAGGAAACCAAACCCTGTGCCACTCAGGTTGTCCGTGACTATGCAGACACGTAGGTATGACGAGAGGATCGAACATTCTCGCCCCACCAAGCGATCCTAGACTCGTTCCATTAATAATCCAACCAACACATCCATAACCATTCTTCCAACATGTTCTTCCAAGGAACCCAAATCTCGACCTCAAAACATAGCCCGAGGCATCAAAATATCAAGTGTTTCATAGGCACGAAGCCTCTTCTTAACACAATCCAAATTGGTGCAACACCTATGCTCGAAGCTAAACCCATAGCACAATGCCGTTTCAGTGGCACAATGTCACATTCGTGGCACGATGCCCCATCAAACGACACAACGCCCTCGCCGATACAGTTGTTCGGTTTCGAACCACAACTGCCTGCTTTGCAAGACAAAGCATCATTGTGATACACGCGCACGGATGCACGTTCGCTCGCCCGAATTCCCGATATTTCCATATTTCCATTGCCTCAATTGTATCATTCCAACTTGTATATTTCCAACCGTCCAAGCATAATCCCAAGTAATCCAACCGATCGCCTCAAATGAATAATCCAGCTATCGTATCCAACTATCCAACGCGTAAACCATTCAAGCCACAATCCTACCAAGCCAACGACGCACACTCTATGCACGCCTCAGTGTAGTGCTTCCCGATGTTTCAGCCCAAGTGTTCAAGCCTTTACGTGTTTTCCATATTATTAGGCATGAAGGAGTAGAGGAGAAGGGAAAGAGCCCACTCACATTGATTGATCCCGTTAGGCATCCTGTCCTGCCGATACGGCCAATCCCTTAAACCCGTGGTCCGATGCAAGCGCGATCTACTCAACTGGTATGACCGTGCGAGCAGGCCGTGCTCTCCAAATCATCCGACCGATCGGACTAAGGAAGACGGCATTATCGCTTCCATACAGCTATTCAGTCCTGTTCGGAACGAACACCTGATTTCCATCGAACCCGCTAGCCATCTGCACATTGAAACCAACTCGATTAATCCTTCTTCCCGAAATCCGACATTTCAAATGTAACCAGCATTTGATTCATTCAGTCCGACTCAGCGTAACGCTCCGAACGGTTGCGGGGCGTTACACCCCAAGCCATCCAACCATCCCGTCGACGCCGACATCGCGAACTGCAGTCTCCCACTCGAGGCACCTTCGCTCCGGCGTGTTTTTCCGTTGACTCACTCATCCAAAGGCTCTTCCGTTTTCATAGGTATGATCACCCCTTAACCCTCTCCAATACTTGTTTTATAGTCAACCTCGGAAAATGTGTGCCCCTAGGTGAAAAACAACGTCCAAAGTTGGACGAGCAGACAGAATTCTGCAATCGCAGAATTCCAGATTGACCACCCATATTGCCGAGTTCGTATCTCCCACCACAGAGATCCAAATTCGGTGATTCTTTTTGATACCTGTAGATTACATGATCTAGTTTATTTTCTGTATTATAACTTTGTGCTATTAGTTGCTGTGGACAAAAATATATTCGTCACAAAACTGTGCGCACCCACTTTTTCCGGTTTTCCAAAAGTTGGAGATCGGAGCACGCCCCGCCAAACGGGACCGCCCCGCCGTGTGCCAAGTGTACCAAATGGTGCACACAGCATAACGGGACACGTGAAAATTCGTGGGGACTGATTCGGACGCGTGAGCGCGCCGGAATCAGGCCGTATCCGCGGACACATCTCGTGTCGCCACTTTTGTGAAACTCGCGCGTATTTTGTGCACGCATGTCAGATTGTGACAAAACTTGCGCCACTGGACTCGTGGTAACACGCTGGTCCTGTGACCCAAATTTTCACGCATTTCTGAGACGGTTGACCAGATCGCCAATTGGCGGGTCCCACAGTTGACTTTTTGGACCAAATTTTGTTCGGCTCATCGGAATCCAAATTTGGACATACCGTTGGGTTCGTATTGACATCTAGAGTTGTTTGACCCATAGTTTGTCCCATTTAGAGACTGTTACCCTCGGCACGCTTTTCGGTGCAAAGTGGGCCACACGTGGACCCCACTTTTATCCGAAATTACCGTTTTGTTCCTGTGTCCAAATTGGACGAAAGGGATGTGCTTTTTAGCTATTTTGCTCATTCCGGAAACGTTGATGATATTTATTTCAGCATCCGGAGACATTTGTTCTGTGGCCATAGCTTCTGGTCCTGTGTATTGGACATCTGGACGTGACATTTTGCAGTTTTTTGCCAGGCAAGTATACCTTGCCATTGTACTGTTATTTATATGCCATATGTTGCATGCATCCTTATTTTCTGTCTTTAGTTCATATATTTAATTGTTATATAAATTGCGCGCGACGGTGACGTCGCGAATGTTTTTATTTATGTATTGCATTGACCTTGTTCATGAGACTACCCCATTATCATGTAGCACCATTAGGTTCATTGGCCGTGACACAGATGTTACACGAGTGTGAGTCTCATATAGATCACGGACTGCGTGACAGGTCTGGCCTCCTGTACGTATGGGCCGTGCGTTAGGAATAACTGCTGTTAGAAACTTTGCATGCTAGTAGACTTGGCAGTTATTAGAGGTGTTATTGTGTCATGGACATGACATGCTTAGAGCATTGGGTGGGGAGAACAACAAGTACCGCATTTGAGCTCCTTTGCACTTTTTCTGTGAAGCCCGAATTCTCCGCTGGAGATACGGGTGATGATGACCACTATATATTATGTACTATCAGGCGGGCCACCGGCGTTCAAAAGACGACGTGCCTTTTAGGCCCCTGGCTCTTCAAAAGAGAACCATGCCAAATCCCAGTTTTCAGCCAGATAGCTCACTTGTGGGGAAAGGTGTTCTTAACTGCATTCACATAGATGGTTAGGCGACCCATTAGATATTTATTTCAGTACTTTATTGGCATGTGTTTAAGTATACTTGTTATGTCCCTCTGAGGACCTGGTCCGCTGCCAGGTGTACCTGTTCTTGAGTATTGCAGGAGCACAGATTTGGAAGGATATAGATGCTTCGTGGATGTCTTCTCTTCGAGCCGGGATTGGCAGCTGGTACTTATATTGTTTGAGTGAGTTGTACTTATATTGTATTTACTTTTCCCATTCGAGTTGGTAGTAGATTTGTTTCCACCCAACTATCATTCTTAAATACTCCCTATTGAGATCTAGTTCATAGATACTGGTTATTTATTTCTATATGATTTTGGTGGATAAGATTTAGATTTTACGCTGTGACTTGTATTACATTTTATACCACTTGTGGATTTTATATTCATATTACAGCGTACGTATGGATTTGGTTTCCATATATTGGAGTTGCCATATCCATGCGGCTGGCATGCTTACGTGTCCTAGTCCTACGTATTTTTGGGACTGGGGCGTGACATGTACCTTGCCAAACTTTGCAGTCTTGTTGCATAATCTCTTTGATTCTTTTACATTGTTGTGCATGCTTAACCTAGGACCGTGTGACGTACTTAGCGTCCGATTATTAGTCGGGTGCCAACACCGCACGCGGTGTTGGGTACGGTCATCTAGAGATGGACATTCGTGACACTATATATTCTCGTACTTGTCTTACCAAGTACGCTTGACTCAGGACACTTGACACTATTCACGAGACAGGATTTTCCCGAGATATTAGTGGGGATTATGTATAAGATACAGGACTTGGACATTATATTCTTAGATATAGTATGACTTGTTGCATTAGTCTTGATCCTGCGTGTCATGGACATGAGACGTGAGATTTCATTGGGTGGGGAGAGTATTACCATATGAAAGGCTGATTATATTATATATTGACATCTGGATGTGTCTTAGTCTCTGACACAGAGCTATGGCACCAGTTCTGGCCCTTCGAGAAAATACTGCTATGGGTTTCTCCGACACTGATCCTGTAGTAGTCTCAGCCCGAGTATGGAATAATGTTCTCATTTGTATATTACTTAGCTGGTTATTTATTCACCCTATTGTTCATTTATTGCTGCACTGCATTTATTTTGGCTTGTATTTTATGTACCTTGCTGTCCCTTGAGGACCTGGATCCGGATTATGTCCCCAGATATTGCAGACGAGATCTACCCCGAGGTTTACGGGACCGGAGCATTGGCATTAGCAGGAGCAGGTGCCTACATTGGAGCAGAACCAGGATCTGAGGACGAGATCGTACCAGAGGACTTCTCTTGAGTATTGGCTTGAGATACTCATTATTTTTTTCAGTTTCTAGTTATTTACTTTCCAGTATATTTTATTGATGTAGCAGACTTGTACTCGGATTGTTCTCCGAGACATTTTTTTAGATTTGTCAGTTATTTATTTACTTTATTTCTGTCATTTGATCTGTGATTATCTGTTGTGGATGAGATTAGTATAGACTGTGACTGATACCACTGGATCTACTTATTGTTATATCACAGCTTAAGTATGCCCTGATGGATCCATTAAATTGGGTTGTCCATCGGTGCGTACTGCTGGCCATTATCACGCGTCCGGTCCCTCGGTATTTTGGGACTGGGGCGTGACATGGTTTTTGTGGTGGCCCATGCAGGTCTACGACTAAATTGTTCGGTTTCAACTTAGGGACCGAGCAAGCCTGCAATAAGAATAGAATAAGTTTTAGGATCTCATCCACATGCTTGAAACGTTCTTGATATCTATATTGTATTCGAATTAAATTTCTTGCATCTTGCCTTGATTCCTGTGCGCCTCTTATAGTTTATTTTTGATGCAGAGTAATGGATTCAAGAGCAAACGACGAAACTCCAGCAAACACACCAATAGGTGCGGTAGCCACCTACGGAGAAGATGAAGTGGCACCATTGAGTGGAGATCCCTCTACTCACCAAGGCAGCCAAGCAGATCAGCATGCTCCTAGATTTCGGCGAGACGACTTCCCACCGCCTCCGCAGTTCATTCCACCAATGCCTGTATTCCCACCAGGACAGCCTATGGACGGGCAGCAGATGTTCTAAATGATCTACGCAATGATGCAGGCCCAACAGCATATTTATCAAGAAGCTCAACGTCGTGAAGCAGATTACTTAAGGAACAGCATAATAAATGCATTTGGATCAGGCCAACCTACCAACTCGCCGACAACCGACGGGCTCTATCACCGACTTCCGCCAGTTGAAGCCCCGCACCTTCTCAGGCAAGGAGGAACCTACTGAAGTTCATGAGTGGCTTACCAACATACGACATCAATTAGAAGCAGCAGAGCTACCACAGGAACGTTGGATGACTGCCGTCAGAATACAATTGACGGACAATGCACATCACTGGTGGCTATCTGAGGAGACACGGCTCGGACCAGACCGAGTCACTTGGGAGGAGTTCTCCAGACTCTTCCAAGAGATGTACATTCCAGCTACCGCTCGATCAGAACTCAGAGACAAGTTCAACCGCCTTATCCAAGGCAATATGACAGTGGAAGAGTACAACGTGGAATTTATTCGTCTGAGTTGCTTCGCCCCTACCTTGATTCCGACAGAAGAAGAGAAGGCCGAGAAGTTCTTCGATGGACTAAACTTCGAGCTACAGAAACTAATTGGATCCATTACGCCCACATCCTACTCGGACATCCTTGCTGCAGCCCGACGCCTGGAGCGCGTCACCAGGAGAGAGACCAGTTCGAAGCGGACTTCCACATCAGCACCAGCCAGAGCACCACAAAAGAATCTGCAAAGAGACCTCACCTACAGCAACAGCAGAACGCATCTACACCACAAGTAATAGTCCTCTCTACTTGTCACTACTGTGGCAAAGCAGGCCATCTCGCCAGGGAATGCAGACGCAGGTTAGGACTATGCTTAGGTTGTGGATCCAGACAGCATGTAGTGAGAGACTGCCCTGAGCGTAAAGAAGGAGCACCAAGGGCAAACCAACAAGCTCTACCAGTACCAGAAGGATATCAACCAAGGCCACCCTTGGCACCTCGACCAGCACCCTTCCAGCAGGCCCAGCAACAACAGAGGGCACCCCTTCAAGGACGCGGACAAGCTTATGCGATGACTTTGGAGGATGCGCAAATTCATGGAGTAGCTAATGCGCGTAAGTTTTTATAGTTTCTGTTTCTTGTATTGTTTTAGTTTTTGCATGTTGGTTCGTGACCCTGGCCTTCACCTAGTAATTTTGAGATTGCTTAATAACCTAGAATGTTTTATAATTGATAACCTAATATGTTTTAAGTGATAATCTAGTTTTTCTGAACTGTAGTCTTCTAAATCTCCTTCATATGGGAGATTGTATAACCTTTAATACAAAGGAAAAACTACTTTCCTTTGTATTATTCTTACACCCTCAACCTTGACTCTCCTTGATCATGATGTGCTTCGAACAATATTTGCAACCGTGTCATCTTTGTTGACCGGTTATTCTTTTGATTGCGAGGACGCAATCCTCTTAAGGGGGTAGATTGTAAGTCCCCTGATTTTTTAAGAATTTTTCTGGAATTTTTCGGTATTTTTCTGTCATTAAAACCTAGGTATTTTCTAATTTGATGATTTTTTAATTGCTACTAATTAATATTAAAATATTATGAAAATAATATGTTATGGTGTAAAATGGAAAACCGAGCACGGGGTAATTTTCGGTGAATTTATTGGACTCCGGAAACCCGTTTAAAGCCCTTAAAACTATTTATAAAATAAACCAACTTAAACCCCTGAAATAAACCGGGTTTATTTCAATTAAAACCAACCAACTTGAACCAACCCGCTGCTGACCCAAACCAAACCAATTTCTTAGTGGGTCGGGTCGGGTCGGATCTGAATCGAACCCGACCCGAAACCCGTTAACCCAACCTAGAAACCCTAATCCTAATCCAGCCTCGACTCCGCGGCGGCGCAGCCTATAAAGTCGCCTCGACTTCCTCGCCGCCGCCTTCTCGACTTCCACGCAGCACACCCCTCTCTCTCTTCTCAGCCCAGCCGCCGTCTCCGGTCATCTCCTCCGACGATCTCCCCGACCCGCTGCCCTAGCACCCGTCTCCACCTATCGCTCCACCTCCCTCTCTCCGCCCACAGCGTCCTCGCCGTCGACCATCCGATCGACGCCGCCACCCTAACTGCCCAGCGCTGCCTCCCCCCCCTTGCCGTAACCCTAGCCGCCCCAGGCCTCTCCTCCTTCCTCCCCTCTTCTTCACCTCAGACCCGAGAACCGCCCATCCCCTCACCGGACGACCACCGCCGCTGCACCTCGCCAGGCTCGAGCCCCCGACCAGTCGGCCGACCACCCCCATCAACCTTCTCCCTCCTCCCCGAGCCACGATGGAACCCTGACCCAGACACGGCCACCCGGATACGGCAAACCCTAGCTGTGGACACAGCATACCCTAGAAGCACAGTGGACACAGGACACTGACTCGACACTCGGACACGCAGGAAACTCGGTTTTTCAGACCAGTTCAGGTATTCACATCTTTCTCCTCGTAGCTCTGATTTCGTTTCCGTAAATTGTATTGCGAAGCCGGTATGACCCTCTCGGTGCCCGGACAAACTGTTCCGGGCATCGCGTCCTGTGGTGATCGCACACCGCGATCCAAAAACAGGAAAAACCAGACCCTATTTTACCCCGGAACTGAGTACGCCCCGCCAAATGGGACGACTTGGTAGCACGCGGTCTTTACCGAAATGTACGCGACGTTGATACGGACGTGTAGGATTTCGCAGAAGTCAATTCGGGTGTGCGTGCACACCGGAATCAACGCGTATCCGCCGACACCGTCCCGTATCCGTCGATTCTGGAACACGCTGTAACTTTGTGTACACATGTCGGATCGAGACGAAACTTACGCCATCGGACTCGTAGCGATACGCTGGTCCTGTGACCCAAGTTTGGTTCGATTCTGAGAACGTTGACGAAATCGCGTGTCGTGGGCCCCACAGGCCCCGCTCGACGGGCGATTTTGTGATCGGCTCATCGGAATTCAATTCTGAAAGTTCCGTTGGGTTCGTATCAGCGTTTCCGACCTGTTGACACTGAGTTTGGTGAATTTGGAGACCTTTGACCCTGACACGCTTTTCGGTGCAAAGTGGCCCACATGTGGACCCCGCTTTGGCCCGGAAATGTCGTTTTGCCCTTGTGTCCAAATTGGACGTAAGGACAGGCGTTTCTAGCTATTTAATATTTTCTGAATCTAATGGTGATGTTTATTTCAGCAACCGGAGTAGTACCTGCAGATCACACGGAGACCAGAGCTACAGTTGGAGCCCGGACCACAAGCAAGTGTACCTTGCCAAACTTTGCAGTCTTGTTGCATAATCTCTTTGATTCTTTTACATTGTTGTGCATGCTTAACCTAGGACCGTGTGACGTACTTAGCATCCGATTATTAGTCGGGTGCCAACACCGCACGCGGTGTTGGGTACGGTCATCTAGAGATGGACATTCGTGACACTATATATTCTCGTACTTGTCTTACCAAGTACGCTTGACTCAGGACACTTGACACTATTCACGAGACAGGATTTTCTCGAGATATTCGTGGGGATTCTGTATAGGATACAGGACTTGGACATTATATTCTTAGATATAGTATGACTTGTTGCATTAGTCTTGATCCTGCGTGTCATGGACATGAGACGTGAGATTTCATTGGGTGGGGAGAGTATTACCATATGAAAGGCTGATTATATTATATATTGACATCTGGATGTGTCTTAGTCTCTGACACAGAGCTATGGCACCAGTTCTGGCCCTTCGAGAAAATACTGCTATGGGTTTCTCCGACACTGATCCTGTAGTTGTCTCAGCCCGAGTATGGAATAATGTTCTCATTTGCATATCACTTAGCTGGTTATTTATTCACCCTATTGTTCATTTATTGCTGCACTGCATTTATTTTGGCTTGTATTTTCTGTACCTTGCTGTCCCCTGAGGACCTAGATCCGGATTATGTCCCCAGATATTGCAGACGAGATCTACCCCGAGGTTTACGGGACCGGAGCATTGGCATTAGCAGGAGCAGGTGCCTACATTGGAGCAGAACCAGGATCTGAGGACGAGATCATACCAGAGGACTTCTCTTGAGTATTGGCTTGAGATACTCATTATTTTCAGTTTCTAGTTATTTACTTTCCAGTCTATTTCATTGATGTAGCAGACTTGTACTCGGATTGTTCTCCGAGATATTTTTTAGATTTGTCAGTTATTTATTTACTTTATTTCTGTCATTTGATCTGTGATTATCTGTTGTGGATGAGATTAGTATAGACTGTGACTGATACCACTGGATCTACTTATTGTTATATCACAGCTTAAGTATGCCCTGATGGATCCATTAAATTGGGTTGTCCATCGGTGCGTACTGCTGGCCATTATCACGCGTCCGGTCCCTCGGTATTTTGGGACTGGGGCGTGACATTAGGTCTCATGTTAGCCGACTTCATAGGAGAAGATGGTAATGATGATAAAGACTATGAGAAACTTCTTCATAAAATGATTTTATGCGATATATGCTTACTAGAAGAATTTATTACTAAATATATTGGTTTTATATTTCGATTAAAGAGCATAAGACAAAAGGATTTCTGGATTAAAGGATTTTTTACAAAAATTCCTTATCCTTGGAATAATATTATTCAAGAAAAATATAATAAAATAAAAAATAATGTCCACACTAAGGCATTCTCAAAAAAGCTTGTATGAAAACTATGGAAACAGTATGCGAACAAGTAAGGGCACAAAAACAAATGGATAGAACCATTAAAAAATCTAGGTTAGGATATTCTTGCTGTTCTAAGTATAATACGGATATTAATGCCGAATTTGGATGTCTATCCGAATCCAAAGGATGGAAGAAACAGAAGAAGAAATTCTTTAGAAGAAAAGGAAAGAAAAGACTAAATATAAAATTACCCGAAAGAAGTGGAAACCAGCTTTAAAACAGCAACCCCATAAATATGAGAAAAGAAAGTTCATTAAACGAAAGAAATTTAGGAAAGGTTGTAAATGTTTTAAGTGTAATAAGGAAGGTCACTTCGCGAACGAATGTCCTAACAATATTCATACAATAATTATAGATGACTTAGATAGATACGGTATCAACGTTGGTACTATTAATGATATAAATAGTGATACTTCTGCCTCTTCCATATACGAAATAGAGTCTATATATTCGGATGAGCAGTCTGATGATACAGATGAACAATCTGAGGACGATATAAATGAATCCTTGAAACATTTAAAAATTAACATGGTTACCATCAATAAAACCCAAAATTCAATCAGGATAACTCTATTAAATGACAATACAATATTACCCAGAAAGGAGGGAATATCAGCAGGATACATTATATATGCAAGTACAAGTTGCAGAATTAGAAGATATCATACCCAGGAGATATTATTAGATATTAGAATATTCTTGCCATTAGGTTATTATGGCATTATTCATAATATACCATTACATGCTACAAAAAATATATTCATTACTTATGGTTTTATTGAACCCGTTTCTCGAAATAATGTTTCCATAATAATGAAAAATACTTCATTCGAGGATAGAGATTATCTCATTGAAAAGGGTAATCCTTTAGGTTTATTGGTTATACACAAATATGAAGACTTACCTATAATAGAAGACACTCCTCCTAAAACCCGCATTAACTCTCCTGGATCAAGCTCTAGTGAATTACACGATGGCTATTATGAATTTAGAATCTGGCATCCTTAAACTTGGGTGACTTTGAAAAAACACCATATTTTGATTTTCCTCCAAATAGTGCATGCGCTTCGCCAACTTTGTAGACTTTAGCCATGGAATCACCTTCCTGTTGACCAAGTAGCTCATCCTCTTCTCGCTTATATGGATGAGCCGCCTGTGCCACAACTCAGTAGACGCATCAGTAGCTGCTTTATCCTCATATGCCCCATGTGCGCTCCCTTCCATATAGTAGAGTCCGGACCTCTTGCTTCCTCTGGCAATCACCATCGAACCTCTGGAAAGCTTCCACTGACTGTTCCCGAAGAGACTGAAGAAACTCTGGTCATCCAACCTTCCAACCGACATTAGGTTAAAACGGATATCAGGGACATGAGGAACATATTTGAGAACAAGAACTGCACCCATCTTTGTCCTCAAGTGAACATCTCCAATGGCAACCACCTTTGACACATCTTCATTGCCCATCTTCAACACTCCATAGTCGCATGTTATGTAAGTAGCAAATAGTGCCATATTGTGAGATATGTGTGCTGAAGCACCTGAGTCCACCAGCCAAGAGTTGTCATCGCATGCGAGGTTCATAACTACCTCATCACCTACAATGATCATGTCGCCTCCATGTGTCGAGGTCGCCGCTGTAGAGTTCTTATTTTGCTTTCCCTTGTCGCCCTTCTTCTCTCTCTTCCAAGCAAAATAGTTCCGCTTGATGTGGCCCTTCTTGCCACAATGGTAACACTCTGAGTCATCGTAACGACCCTTGGACCTTCCCCTGCTTTTATCTCTGCCACTGCCTGGACCCCTGCTTTTACCCCTTCCGCGGCTCCCTGAAACAAGTGCCTCTGAGTGGGATGTGGATAAAGTGCCCTGAGAACGTCTCTGCATCTCTTCATTCAGAACCCCGCTCTTGGCAAACTCCAGACTGACTACGCCTTCCTGAGCAGAACGCTCATAGACACATGTACGATCTCCCACGAGTTTGGCAATGTACACAGCAGCCATAGTCCCTGAAACTCGTCGTCGAACTTGACTCCCATCAAGGATAGCTGGTCAACCACGTCCTGAAACTCACTCAAGTAATCCGTAATAGACACCCCATCTTTGTACCGCATACCCATCACCATCCGGATCAGGAACAATTTATTTACCCCGGTCTTCTTCGCATACAAAGATTTCAGCTTATTCCACAGTGTCCTCGAGTGCTCAATACTGGCAACGTGGTTGTACACGTTCTCGTCAATAAACTGTATGATGTACCCACACACATGTATATGCTCGAAATTTCAGTTCTCTTCGGATTTGTCACTAGGTCTCTCGAAAGCAAATACCGGCAGATGTAGGTTCTTGATAAATAGCAGATCCTTCATCTTGCTCGTTCAGTAATGATAGTTGGTACCGTTCAGGTTTACAATGCGCACCGACTTCGCGTCCATCTCTCCTCCCTGGTTTGCCTGTCAACTCCTGACACCCTTCTGAAAATTTCAGAACCTGCCTCTAATATATACCACACTGTTGGAAAAGAAGCGCGGAAGCCTTCCCCCAAAATTAGAGAGTACCTGCGAGAGAACCGAGCAATACAACGCACAAACCAAACACCAAACCGCAGAAAAATAATCCACGTAGACACAGAGAATTTTGACGTGGAAAACACTTGCGGAAAAAAACTACGGGACGATCGGAGTCCAACCCTGAAGAACCTCCACTAATGGAATAAAGAGAATACACCATCTACAAGCTCCTCCCGATCCAACACGGATCACCACAACACTTAGGAATAGAAAACAGATTACACCACGAAGATAGAAGACAATGAAAAATTACCCAAAATGATCTGCTCCTCCGAAACGGCCTCCAATCCTTCTTTCTTTTTCTCAAAGTTGCAATGGCACTTTTGCCTCATTTTCTCCTCTTCCTTGAGATTATATGTTATGTGTTCTGTTTGATTAGTTGGGAATAAGGGTTAGAAAAAATCTAATATATACCCCTAATCCCGCAGCTAATCCTGGACCGTAGGATACGATCCAACGGTGTATAAAACATCTCTGAAATTTCGTTCAGCCCACCGACCGAACTCGGACCGACTTCAGTTTTGAGGTTTGGAACACCATACCTAGTTCGGCCCGACTTCGGTTTTGAGGTTCTGGAACACTACACCGAACTCGGACCGAGTTCGGACCGAACTCTGTCCCCCCTTGTACAGCAAACTGCTCCTCCTTCCTCCTGAGTTTCTTCGACCTCTCGAATGGCTCTCGTCGCCTCCCCGAGCTTCTCTGACCACATACGGCGCTTGTCGCATTCCTGGGTGTTCTCCACATAGGTTGGGAACCCCACCCACTCCAACAAATTTTTTCCTTCACAGGTATGTGGAGAAGATCGTCATTCCGACGATCTGCCTGCAGTACTCAAACTTTTTTCTTGAAAGAATCACGACTCCCGATTAATGGAGAATAGACAGACCATTAGTTATCTGGCATTACATTCATCCTTCTATGGACTCGTAAATCAGTAAAATAAATTTGATTGTATAAATTTGAATTTGAGAGCAAAATAAGGTTTATTAATTGCTAAATGTTTAACGCTCAAAGTCCTATTGGGCTTCAGAAGAAAGGATTAAGTGACTGACTCCAAATTTTGGCATTCGAAGTGCAAAACACAATATATATGAACCTCAACCGTTTGCGCCAAGACAATTCCTATGAGATCCAGTACTTGTACTTCATTCTAACCTCTACTGAAATGAGGAGACACAAGGAATGAATATGGCGAGTGTATAACTAAGAAAAGAGAGGAGGAATGAACAGGCAATATGGTGCATCAAACCAGGTTAAGCAAACGTCTGTATGTTTTGGGCGACATTTCCCTGATATAAAATAAGCTTCATAGTATCCGATCGGTGTATCGAATTTTTTAAGTATCGAAAAATAAATAATTATTAAAAAAATATTAGAAAATAAAAATATATTTAGGCTTAATTTTAAATATATTATGTGTTTTTTCTTAGTAATTTTGGAATTTAATGAAATCGTAGTCACCCTTGCTGATTAGCTTACCTGCGATAGATAAGTTTTCTTCTTTTGTATATTTTTGCAACTTTACTATGCTTTTACACCTTTGTTGATTGGTCTATTTCTTTCAATTTTTTTTGCAGAATTGACTAAAAAAGAGACCCATATGTCGGTATCGGTCAATATCGGTATCGGTCGGTATCGGATCAGGACATCCCAAACCTTATCCATATTAGCCGTATCGAATCGGTATCGGCCGATACCACAAACTATGATATAAATCACTAGAACCCAATATACGCTAGCGTCATTACTAGAACATAATACAAAAAGCAGGAATTACCAAATGACTAGTACAGAGGGCATACTGAGAGGCATCTCGATGACTAAAATTCATTTGTCTACCAAATGAGTTTAAATAATTGAACAAAATGCTAAAGTCTTACCGACAGTATTTCTTTACCAGCTAGCCAATGCTTGCAGCATGCTTACTTATGCTTGAGTCATCATCTTGTTGCCAGCTGCAGGAAAGAAAATATCATGTCATACTAGGCCAAGGTTTCTATCAACAGACTACAAATACTT
>JAYESA010000008.1:205172649-205222649 GCA_036927795.1 Iris macrosiphon
GATATTTTTAGTCCCTCTGATCCTACTTAGGGGTCATTTTAGGCTTTACTAATTTATACTCAATTCTTTACTTAGAGGAGCAACATATTCAACAAGAAAGCCTTATCCCAAATATTTGGGTCACCGTATTATCAACTAAAGATAGGATACAAATAAATAAATAAATAAATATAAGAAGAGCCACCATTTTGTCTTCCGTGCCTCCATAAACAATTTAAGCCTACATAACTAAACCTTTCCCCACCAGGGCTAGGCCACTGAAACTATTGCTACCTAAGTTATGCGTACAAGTAAAAAAGAAACAAAGAGAGCTACATGCATGTCACACAGTTTCCTGCGAAAATAGACCTTAATCCTTAGAGAATATAAACTAACACCAAGAAACGTCAAAAAAAAGAGTCTGTTTGTTTCTAAATTTAACAGTGCATCTTAAATAAGATTTTATTTATTGTCATTTTGTTTTCGACATTAGAGTGAGTAAGCTTTACCCATTGTCTTTCTCAACATATTATCATCATCATCCAAACCTTCTCCCATCAAAATGGGGGTCGGTTATGGAGCAAAAGAAAACTACATACAAGATTTGACAAAATTTTACAACGAGTTGTCGACCTGACGTCAACCATGTATGTTGGTGTCAAACTTTTAGACAAGTTAGCTACGAGCTAGAGAGGGGCATACCAAAAAAAATCTAGATGACCGGTTGGCATGTAGGCAGATGATAGATCTACGTGATGTTTAAGCTTAATACAAACAAGGAGTAGTCTTCAAGTTCCCCTAGACTATAAAGAATCTAGACGAAGAGATGAGATAATACAAATTGCTAAAGGTATTTTCATTCTCTATAACATGTTATACCAAAGAGTGAAGGAATGATAATCCAATTGCATTTTTCAACATGAGTGTGAGATATTCAATTTTCTAGAGCCCATGGAGAATGAGATTCTTACTGTAATAAAACATAAAACTCAGACAATGGACATCTTGATAAGATTAGCTCAATGAAATAATGATGCATATTGTGAAGTACAACATATACATTTACATAAAGGTGTATCACATTGGTCAAATGGGGTACATATTTATACATCTTGATACTCCCTAAACAACCCAGATAAGGGGAATCTCGTGGTGATAAGATACCTCTTTTACGCGTAACAAGTGACAAGCCTTCGTGTGAAGCAAGCAGAAAGAAAGATTAGGGTCACTCTTGTTCTTATTTATGTATTTTCCGTATTGCAATTAAGTAGGAAAAGAAATGATAGAATATTGTCCCATTATATAACTTTGGTCTACTAATTAAACTTAGCAGTATCAAAACAAAGTACAAGAAACGTAGCTTTAGGAAATATACAAAAAGAAATGGAGTTATCCGTATCAATGTCTAAGTTATACTTGTTATCTAGGATCAATCACTCATCATAATCGAGAGATTAAGAAGGTTAATAAGTCCAGCTGAAATGAGAATGCTAAGATAGATAAGTCCTAATATAATAAAAGATATGATTAGAAATGAATGCATACATATAGCAAGTGCGAGTAGATTTCGATATGCTAGAAGTAAGGGGTAGGCTAAAAGTAGTCAAGAGTCAGAGATAAAAAAAAAAAAGTATGCACTCAGTTACAAGATTTTCTTACAATTACAACCACATGCCATGCCTATGTACAAGAATAACAATAATCAAGTTACATGGAAAGCTGCAATTATTAATTGTAATATATTCCATGCTATCCTTCTAATGCTGGGTTCTTAAACCTCTACTCATCTTTACACAGAAACTCCTCTCACCTCCCCACCCACCACCACTCTCCACCCACCATCCGATATATTACACCCTTATGGATAAAATCACTGTAAAAAAATTAATTATTTCAAAATGTACTATGAAAGAACTATAAAGTCAACAAGTAAAGGATTAGTAGACAATAACTATGAAACACCAATTATTTAAAATTCATATATTTTAGCAACCATAAGAAAATCCTAGACAAACTGACAGAACTCTACTTCACATCTATGAAGTTATTGACATTTAGTAAGTTATGTGCTTAGAGGTCAGGGTCCTGTTACCTCTCTTTGTAACGCATAAGTTGTAGTTGTCGTTTTTTTTTTCATATCTTTTTTTACCATACAGATTTTAAGTTGTAGTTATTCTGATGAAAATGTCTGAGCTGACGATAAGAGAGAACTAGTACTAAAAGTTACACGTAAGTTATACGTATTTTATATTATTTAAAAAAAGCAAACATAATATATAATTATCTAACTATCTATTTTAAACTTAATCAATAATTTTATTTAGTGGATATAATTAAATACATTTTTAGAATACAAATTTTCAGGAAAAAAAATTAATATTTTAATATTATAAAGTAGTATAGATATAGTAGTATAGATTAATCTTAAATATTAATGTAAAATGTTTAAAGCAAACACCTTGAGGCTTCTGAGACAGTTAGACTGATTTGACTATAGTTATTTTATTTTCATCTCCATGGTCTTCTATTTGGAAAAAAAATGTGTTTCATTTTAGACTCTGATGGGATCGAGGCATGTGTTGTTTCTTAATTTCACATCTATTCTTAGTAATCTCCTGGCATTTAACATGGAATTTTTCCTAATGATCTCCTCCCGTGAATGATCGGATGAGGTTTGTATATTTTGCTTGCTTGTTGCAACTTCCAAAAGAAAATGCCTTCTTCTTCTTCTTCCTACGTCCCCTTCCTCGAGAAGCTCTGACTCCCCCAGCCCTCTCTCAGCACTTCGTCGTTGCCTTCCTTTTCAAGAAGCTCTGTTCCTCCTCCTTCGATTTCAGCTCGGACCACCACGCCCGTGACGCGATCTCACGGTGCCTCATCTCCCCCTTCCCTCCACTCGAAAACCAGGCCGTAAGGGAGCTCTGCCGCCTCTCCTCCACTGGCCGGATATTTGCCTCCGACGCTCTCCTGAGTCTCCTCGACTCCGTCGAGGGGCAGCAGTCGGCCCAAGCCATAAGACAACACCGACGCGAACTCGCCAGGCTAGCTTAACCACGTCGAGGGGCAGCAGTCACAGTCGGCCCTGATCCATGGCACCGTACAGTACGACTACAGACCCTGACTACTATCACGTCCCGATCTCCCGCAGGATCGGCCGTCCCCGCTATGTGTGAATCACCAAGTCAACGCTCCCGCGGGACGATCGTGCCCATCAGGACGTGATGCAGCATTAGCACAAGCTGCGTCCGTGCAAGGCCATGAATCCGAACTGACGGAGAAATAGCTAAGCCACAGAGTCGCACAGATAGTCCGTATGCAGCGGAATAAGAAACGAACAGACGATTGGTAACAAGTTCACAGAGTCGTCATAGCGGAAGCATTAAATAACACAAGTATGGAAGTAAAACAAGCACTTTATTGATATTGAATCAGTGTTACAATCGGCGCTAGGCCGAGATTACAAGTCGCTCAAGTCCTCTCTCTCGAAACAATAAAGGCGTGCCAAGTGGCTTACAACATGAAATGATACATAGTCGATGTTCCAACATTATGTCTTGTATATGTGCTTCTGCTCCGGATGTCAAGCCACAATCTCCCACAGGTAATCGGCCGCCCCCGCTAGGTGCGAATCACTGCGTCTGAGCTCCCGTGGGATGATGTTTTCCCATATGGGCGTTATGTCACACGAGCGTAAGCCACGTCCGTGCAAGGCCATGATCCGAACAAGCGGTAAAAGGTCTAAGCCACAGAGTCGCACAGATTGTCCGAGTGCAGCGGAATAAGAAACGCACAGGCGATTGGTAACAAGTTCACAGAGTCGTCAATAGCAGAAGCATTGAATAACACAAGTATAGAATTAAAACAAGCTCTTTATTGATAATGAACAAGTGTTACAAGCGGCGTTAGGCCGAGATTTCAACTCGCTCAAGCCTTTCTCTCTCTGAAACGATAAAAGTGTGCCAACTGGCTACATTTGTGAAATAATACATAGGCGATATTCTAACATTATGTCTTGTATATGTGCTTTAGTTCCGAACGCAACGCTCCAAGGCTCCAGAGCGAACTCCACGCCTTAGCACGTACGAATGAGGCATCCGCACCGAACGAGGTTCTTCCGTACCCTGCAAGCAATCTGGTGGATTATCAGTATATGAATGCACTTATAAGGAGGCTTCTCGTCCGCTCGACAAATCCAAATACGTTATATAGGTTCCGTGCACCATCTATTAAATTATCTTTCTTGTCTTGCCTTAGGTTCAGTTTATGGCAATGATGTAAAGCCTAACTCGTATGGCAGTACGTCGTGCGATATAAAGGAGCACGGCGAGACTTACCAACTTACCATCCGTCTTTCCCTGTCCAAGGTAAACCAAGTTAAATTAAGTACAAGCATTTATTATGAAATCCAGGGGCAAATAGCATTTGCAAACAGAAGTGTCGTGAGCGAGGTTATGTTTCGGATGCACAATTACACGGATTATCAGGTGTTTGCATAAAATGTTCAAGTGTTCAATGGATTGCTCAGGTTGTTCAATTTGTATAGATGTCTTATACTCATATTGTTCAGGTGTTTCAGAATCTGGATGCGATACAATGACTCGCACGTGGATTGCCGCTAAGCGATGATGACTTATCTATATGAACATGAGATCACTGGCATAGCCATAAAGAACGACGCATAGTCTTGGACGAAAATGAGGCATAACGAAAGAGTCATTAAGCATTATCCATCATCACGACCAAACATGGTGAGACTACCGTAGATCATGGAGTCAGCCGGGCATCCAAGTGTAGGATGCACTACCAAGGGCCCGACCACTGATAATATTGCGTCGCCCCAAACCGCGAGAGCATCCTACCGATTTGGTCACGCAATACCCATATTTCTTCTAGGACGGTATGATCCCGGTGCCCCGGTGATCGTCCGAGGAATCCATGTTATTACCTCGTGCACGAGTTGTCCGTGACCATACAAATCTCTAAGGTTTCAGATTCACGGGATTCATTACATGACATGTTGATTCATTGGATTCTTGATTCTTGTTCAGAACGAGTATGCTCCATGAGCTGTGATTCTTGGATTCATTGATATGGTGCAAATCCCCTGGTCCGGGGACTGCCTTGGCAACCTAACGGTCCCGGATACTTTCAGGTTCATACTTGCACAGAATGACTATTAGATAGTCTTCCGGGAAGAACTAGATGAATGCATGACATGGATCGTTTTACACGGTCGTGGCATGGATTATGCGATAAGCATTGGAACGAGGTAATGAGTACAAGTTGACATATAAGCAGACAAGCATTGCATTCATATAGAATATAAGCATTTACTTGGCACGGGTCTAAGGGTAAAGCGAGGAGTGAAATCGTAAGGGACATACTGAGCGACATAATATAGGGATGTGCAGTATAAACAAGTGAACAGTGCACTACAAAGAATAAATATATCATTCTACTCGAGGCATAGCGGGGTCTAGTTGAACAAGGCAAAGGTAGCATGCGAGGGTCCATTTATAAGCAAAGTTTTATTTCCATGTTCTAACACAAGCAATACAAGTTGAGATTATTCCCTTAGCTAGGTGCGTTGGATTCTTTATTAGAATGCAGGAGGTGATTCACCTAGTGACTAGCATGTATCGTCCATATTTTAAGTGTGTTGGCTAAGCAAAGACAAGTTTATCGTAGCCACCCACCTTAGCGATGATTCGTCTCGGTCGAGCGATACTCTTAGTGAGCCTTTGAAAGTCCAAGTATGAACTCCTGAAGGGCCAAGTCTGGAAATCCTTGCCTCAAACGAGTCTTCTCGCTGAGCAAAGCGGGTCGGGTTATTTCACTTGTGCCATTTGAATCGGATGTCCGCTTGAACGGAATGGATCATTACACCGGATGTAGCACTTCAAGGCTCCATGGCAAACTCCACGCTTTAGCGCGCACGAGAAATTTCAGCACCATATTATATAGATTATCAGTTCATGAATGCAAGCAATTTGGTGGGTTATCAGTACATGAATGCAATGGTGGGGAGGATTCTCGCCCGCTCGATAAATCCAAATACGTTATATAGGTTCCGTGCACCATATTAAGTTATCTTTCTAGTCTTGCCTTAGGATCAGTTTTACGGCATAATGTAAAGCCCAACTCGTATGGCAGTATGTCGTATGATATAAGAGTAATGTGGCGAGATTTACCAACTTACCATTCATTCTTCCCTGTCTAGAGATAAACAAAGTTAAACCAAGCACGAATATATATAAAGATGAAATCTAAGGACTCGCATAAGAAAACACAAGTGTCACGAGCGGATTTTGATTCAGGTGCACGAGTAACACGGATACTCAGGTGTGTTAAACTAGATGTATCGGGTATTCAGATACAGATATAGATACGGATGTGTTACTCAAAACAGTCGCCTACAATGACAGGGGGTCACTGGCATGACTTCTATAGTGGACAATGTAGTACAAGGCAAATATGGTGTGCAAGCAATAGATACCAGGGACATCGCACCCATCCCGCCGAAACATTTGACTACTCAGAAGTTCTGTCTAGATCGAATCGGCCCCAGTGCCCCAGCGACCGTCCGTGGAACTGGATTCGAAAATCCACCTTGTGCACAATTTGTCCGTGACCTTGCGTATCCTCAAGTATTCCAGATTCTCGCAGGTACAGGTATATGTCAGGATATATCAGGTACTAGTTCAAGATCTTGTTAAGTACTAGTCAGGATTTTATTAGGTATTAGTCAGGATCTTGTTCACAACTTATCGACTCCCCGAGCCGCCAGATTTAGTACAGAATGAGTATTGATTTCCAAAGTTGACATGATATTATCTTGCTTAACTTTTCATGATGCGTTTCCCTAGTTCGGAAAATGCCTCGGCGACCTAACGGTCCCGGATGCTTTCAATGTTTTCATACTTGGCTGGGAATGACTATCTTGATAGCAACCTGCCTCAACTGAGCGAATCATAGAAAGTGAAGTATAATGATTCGTGGCATGTACATATGACAAGCATAGCAAATATATAAAGCATACAAGCATTGGAACAGTATGAATATAACTTTTAAGGAAACATGCGGCATAGTCTTACTTGAAAACATAAGCAATTACGCTAGCACAGGTCTAAGGGGTAGTACTGTCACGCCCCAGTCCCAAAATATTGAGGGACTAGACACGTGGCAATGGCCAGCAGCACACACCGATGGACAAACCCAATTTAATGGATCCATCGGGGCATACTTAAGCTGTATTACAATGATCAGGGTTTACTAATCTCATCCACAAAATAAACACAGCAATATCAATAAAAAGAAATAAACATCAACCAGTCACAAGTAAATAAAATCGGGGAACAACCCGATATTAAGTCTGTTACAATTGTTCATTTAAACAAGAATAAAAGAGTTTATTTGACATTTAAAAACTGAGCATAGAGAAGCAGATGTTCAGGAAAAGTCCTCAGCGATCACCTCGTCCTCAGGTGCTGGTACTGTTCCGAGAAGTGCTCATGTTCCGTACACCTCAGGATAGATATCCTCTGCTAATCCTGGGGACATAATCCAGATCCAGGTCCTCAGGGGACATAGCAAGGTATAATATAACTCAAGCCAAAATAAACGCAGTACAATAGTAAATAAAATAAATAGGGTAAATATGTAACCATCTATGTGGAATGCAAATGAGAGCATCACTAGTACTCAGGCTGAGACCACTACAAGCTCTGTGTCGGGGAGCCGGTAGCAGTTATACTATGCTATGTAGTTTACTATATTGTGGCACCATATATATATATATAATCAGCATGTAGTCTAATTGTCTCTCCCCACCCAATGTAATCATACGCCTCATGTCCACGATGCCTCATGTCCATGTCACGTAAGATCATATCTAATGCAGTGAGTCATACTATGTCTATGAATAATGTCTAAGAGTATAATGTCTATGTCATGTAACATGTATCCTATACAAAATCACCATGAATATCTCAGAAAGATTATGTCTCATAAAAAGTGTCTGGTGTCCTGGGTTATAACGTACTTGATAATGCAAGTACGAGAATATAAAGGGTGTCGATATACATCTCTAGGTGACGTTACACAACTCTGCGTACAGTGTTGGCACCCGACTATTAATCGGACGCTAAGTAAGTCACACGGTCCTAGGTTTAAGCATGTACAACAATTATAATTAAGTCAAGAAAATAAGTAGCAAAACTGCAGGATTTGGCAAGGTACACTTGCCTGTGGTTCTAACTCCAACTGTAGCTCTGACTTCGGTGGGAATTGCAGGGACTGCTCCGGTTGCTGAAATAAACATCACTATCAGATCCAAAAAATGTCAATTAGCTAGAAACGCATGTCCTTGAGTCCAATTTGGACACAGGGGCAAAAAATGACATTTTCAAGTCCAAGCGGGGTCCACATGTGGGCCGCTTTGCACCGAAAAATGTGTCAGGGTCAAAGGTCTCCAAATTCGTCCAACTTAGTGTCAACAAGTCAGGAACGATGATACGAACCCAACGGAACTTCCAGATCTGGATTCCGATGAGCCGTTCTCAAAATCGCCCGTCAAGTGGAGCCGTGGGGCCCACGATACGCAATTTTGTCAACGTTCTTAGAATCGAACCAAACTTGGGTCACAGGACCAGCGTATTTCTACGAGTCTGATGGCGCAAGTTTTGTCTCGATCTGATGTGTGTACACTAAGTTACAACAAGATTCAGAACAGGCAGATACGAGGCGTTGTCGGCGGATACGCGTTGATTCCGGTGTGCACGCACATCCAAATCAACTTCTGTGAAATCTCGCACGTCCGTATCGACGACGCGCACGTTTCGGTAAAGACCGCACGCGATCAAGTCGTCCCGTTTGGCGGGGCGCACTCAGTTCCGGGGTGAAACAGGGCGTTGGTTTTTCCTGTTTTTGGATCACGGTTCGCGACCACTACAGGACGCGACGCACCGAGCGGGTTGCACGGGCATCGAGGGGGTCACACAGCCTACGCGTCACAACTGAAGTAACCAAAAATGGGACAGCGAGGAGAGAGAACGGGTTACCTGAACAGGGCTTCGCGAAACAGGGTTGCACGTGTCCGGGTGTCGATTCGACACAGGATTTGTGTCCTGGACGTGTCCGGGTTCTGCGGGTACTATGTCCGGTCTAGGGTTCGCTGCTAGGGGCGTCGTCGGAGTCGGCTGGGCTCGCCGGAGGGAGGCGGCTCGGCCTAAGGCTGCTGTCGGGGCGGCTGGGCAGAGGCGGGGGAAGCCTCGTCTGCTACTGCTGCGGGCCGGAGGAGGAGATAATCCGGGGCTGGAGAGCAGCAGCGAGGGTCATCGAAGGAAAGCGGCAAGAAGGACGGAGGAGGTCTGCCTGGCGACGGGTGGTCGAGGGGATGAAGGGCGGCAGCCGGTAGGGAAGAGGGATTTATATAGAGGGGAAATGGAGGAGGACGGACGGCGGTTCAAGGGGAGGCGAAGAGGAAGGGCTCGGGGTTGGAGGGAGACGAAGAGGTAGCGTCGCCGGCGGCCACGGCGGCGAAAACCGTCGCCGGAAGGAGAGGGGTCGGGGAAGGAGAAGGGATTTGGGGGTTAGGGTTTTAGGCGGGTCGGGTCTAAGCGGGTCGGGTTGAACCCGGATCCGACCCGCTAAGGTTTGGGCCCGGTTCAACTAGACCGGGTCCGGTTCGGGTCGGTTTGGTTTGGTTTAATTTGGTTCAAGTGAACCGGGTTCAGTCATGTTTAATTAGGTTTAAATATACAATAGTTTTTAGGGCTTTAAAAATATTTTCGGGGACCAATAAATTTTCGAAAAATTACCCTATGTCTAGTTTTTCATTTTACACCAGAAAATATCATTTTCATAATATTTTAATATTATTTAACATCATTTAAAAAATCATTTAAATTTAAAATACCTTAGTTTTAATTAGAGAAAAATTCCGAAAAAATCCAGAAAATTATGAAAAATTCTAAATTAAAAATTCTTGAAAAATCAGGGGTTTACAAGTACGAGGAGTGAAACCGTACAGGGGCATATTGGACGGCATAATCTATGAGACGAACAGTATAATCATGTGAAGCAGTGTACTACGAAAAGTATATAATGATCTACTCGAAGCATTAGCAGAGTCTACTAGCACGAAGCTAAGGTAGCACGCGAGGGTCCAACTATAAGCCAAGTTTTATTTTCATGTTCTAACACAAGCAATATAAGATGGGATTATGTAAACCCCCTGATTTTTCAAGGATTTTTAAAAACAATTTTTACATAATTTTCTGTAATTTTCTGGAATTAAAACTAAGGTATTTTGTGATTAAATAATTTTTAAATAATGTTAATTAATATTAAAATATTATGAAAATAATATTTTCTGGTGTAAAATAAAAAACTAGACATAGGATAATTTTCCGAAAATTTATTGGACCCCAGAAGCATTTTTAAAGCCCTAAAAACTAATTTATATTTAAACCGAATTAAACCCTGAAATTGAACTCGGTTTATTTGAAAATAAACCAAACCGACCCAAACCGAACCGCTGTTAAACCGAACCGAACCAAACCCAGCTCTTAACGGGTCGGGACGAATCCGAATTGAACCCGACCCGGACCCGTTAACCCGCCGAAACCCTAAATCCTAATCCTAACCGACCTTCACTGTTCCGGCGGCTATAAATTCCCTCAAATTTCTCGCCCCGCCGCCGGAAACCTAGACTAACTCCTCCCTCCTCCGCCCGCAGCTCCGCTCCGGTCACCCTCAGCCGCCATCGACCAGAACCCCGTCCACCACTCGTCTTCCTCCTCCAGAAACCCGACCGCCTGAACCCTAACTCCTCCTCCCCCGTCTTTCTCCAGCCCCATATCCGCTCAGCTGTCTCCCCGAGCAGACCCCTCTCCGCCTCTCTCCAGCGCCGCCCTCCGCCACTCAGGACCTCGCCGTCGACGACCCGCCAGAACCCCGGCCAGCCTCGCCTGAGTCGTCCCCGGCCGTCTCCGCCCTCCTCCGGCGAGCATCGGTGACCTATTGCCAAACCCTAGCCCGGACACAACAACCGGACACAGTGGACACGGTGTCCCCCTGTGTCATGTTGACCCACGGACACGAAGAAAACCCCGTTCCACGAAGCCCTGTTCAGGTAACCCGTTCTCTCTCCTCGTTGCTCCGTTTTTTGTTCCTTCAGTTGTGACGCGTAGGCTGTGTAACCCTCTTGATGCCCGTGCAACCCGCTCGGTGCGTCGCGTCCTGTGGCGATCGCAAACTGCGATCCAAAAACAGGAAAAATAATACCCCATTTTTCCCCGGAACTGAGTACGTCCCGCCAAACGGGACGACTTGGTCGGGCGCGGTCTTCACCAAAAGGTGCGCGCCGTTGATACGGATGTGCGAGATTTCGCAGAAGTTGATTTGGATGTGCGTGCACACCGGAATCAACGCGTATCCGCCGACAACGTCCCGTATCCGTCTGTTCTGGAATACGTTGTAACTTTGTGTACACACGTCAGATCAAAACGAAACTTGCGCCATCGGACTCGTAGCAATACGCTGGTCCTGTGACCCAAGTTTGGTTCGATTCTGAGAACGTTGACAAAATTGCGTATCGTTGGTCCCACGGCTCCACTTTTTGGACAAAATTGTGTTCGGCCCATCAGAATCCACATTTGGACATACCGTTGGGTTCGTATTGACATTTAGAGTTTGGTTGACCTATAATTTATTCCATTTAGAGACCATTATCCTTGGCACGCTTTTTGGTGCAAAGTGGGCCACACGTGGACTCCACTTTTACCCGAAATTACCGTTTTGCCCCTGTGTCCAAATTGGACGAAAGGGAAGTGCTTTTTAGCTATTTTGCTTATTCTGGGAACTTTGGTGATATTTATTTCAGCATCCGGAGATATTTGTTCTGCGGCCATAGCTTCTGATCCTGTGTGTTGGACTTCGGGACGTTACACTTTACAGCTTTCTTGTCAGGCAAGATACCTTGCCAAATTGCTTACAGTATTTTGCATGCTTAGTATATTTCTGTATATTTATTGCATTTTTGTTTATTTATTGCATGTGTATTTTTTTCAGTCATTACTATATATTAGATATGTTGACATACACTTGCACTTAGTATCATGAGAGGACAATCATTAGGCGTATGGGCTTTTAACCACTCTGGTAACATCGTAGTCACTAGCACGCACTATGGTGGTCATGTCCGATGGTCGCTACCCCCGAGGTATTTCGATTGATGGAGTCCGAGGGTCGCTACCCCCGAGGTATGTCGGCTGATGATGTCCACTGACGAGTGCATGAGTTGTGAGGATTAGATCGAGTAGCCTACCCTTGCCCATACGTCAAAAAATTGTCCTCATTTGCATTCATATAGATTGTCTTGTACAGCGTACTTATTTATTTTTAAATTATATGCATGTTTACTATATTCAAATTGGCTCGCTTTTCTGTATCTTGTTACGTCCCTCTGAGGACCTGGTCCCCTGCCAGGTGTATCTGTTCTTGAGTATTTGCAGGAACGCATATTCGGATGGTTACATATGTTTCGAGGATGTCTTCTCTCCGAGCCCATGATTGTTAGTTGGTATTCTTATATTGTGTTTATTGCGTTGTACTTTTCCATTCGAGTTGGTAGTGGATTTGTTTCCATCCAACTATCATCTTTAGATACTTATGTTGAGATCGAGTTATATAGATGCTGGTTATTCATTAATATTGATTTTTTGTGGATGAGATTTAGATTGTACCCATGTGACTTGTGATACATTTTATACCACTTGTGGATTTGATATTCATATTACAGCGTACGTGTGGGTTATGGTTTCCATATATTGGAGATGCCATATCCATGCGGTTGGCATGCTTACGTGACCTAGTCCTATGTATTTTGGGACTGGGGCGTGACAGATTATTCTCTTAGCTATGTGTATTGTATTCTTTATTAGCATGCAAGGGGTGATTCACCTAGTGACTAGCATGTATCGTCCATATTTTATGTGTGCATGCTAAGCAAAGACAAGTTCATCATAGTCACCCACCTTAGCGATGATTCGCCTCGGTCGAGCTATACTCCGAGCGCGTCTTTGAAAGTCTAAATCTGAACTCCTGAAGGACCAAGTCTGAAATTTTTTGCCTCAAGCAAGTCTTTTCGCTGAGCAAAGCGGGTCGGATCGTCGCACTAGCACCTTTTGAATCGGCTCTCTACTTGAGCGAAACAGGTCGTTACAACTACCGCATCTTCCAAACCCGTCGTCGGTTTGGCCGACCACCGACGTGCCGAAACTCTTCCAGAACTGAGACCCCAAACACCTTCGACAGCTTTCCGACCGTTGCGTTCTCTTTCCTCTATAAATAGCAAAAAAATTGCCCAGAACCAAGTTTGTGCCAAACATTATTTATAGACACTTAAGGCAAAGAATTGGTATGTTGGGAAGAAAAAACTGAAATATTGAAAAACGTTTCCAGTTATAACCTATTAATAATAATAACCTTTCGACTTCCGAAAATAAATAAATTACCTTCACTAATAACGAAAAGACAATGGTTGCATGAGTGTTGCTTGAGCAAAAGAATTCCAAAATCTCACTAGATCAAAATCTTTCCGATATTAGATTACTCTAGTGTCCTTTCTCACTTTAATGATTATTTTGATTTACAAAAATTTTGCAAGAACATTTTTGAAAAAAAAAAATCATAAAGAAATCAACTTTTGGCATTATATAGTAGAATAGATATATGAAAATTATGGTTTGGGTCACCAATAACAGTGATTTCGAAATCCAAAGTATAATATCGGACACTTTGAAGACCCAAAATCTAATTTTAACTATTACGTGAGACTGTTACTAAATAATCCTCAATTGTTTATAGGAGTAAAATTTATACAGAAAGTCAAATAAGAATTTCAAAACAAGAACCAGTAAATTGTATTCACAAGCATTAAAGTATGATAAAATTGTTACGAGAGGACAATGTTTTGTGAAATTTAGATAAGAGTTTGAAAACGTACTGCGTAAATGTGGTTTCATTGTTTTGCAAGAAAAACGAGATTAGTATTATTTTTTATTAATGACCACTTAATTTCTTCATTTTTTTTAATTATAGAAAACATCTTTCCGAAAGACGATATTTTTGCACTGCTTTTTTTTACAGCTTATTTTGTTCTCGACAGAATAAAAATTAATATGCACAAAAACGTCCATCGGATGGATATTTTTTTTTACAAAAAATGTTCTTTCGTAGGACATTTTTCTTGATCTGAGTTTTTTTTTTTCATTTGATTGTCATTATTTACGCCGATCCGAACAGTGTTTATATTATGTAAATATTTTTTTTTTTTAACTTTGTGCCATGAGAGCAATTTTATCCAACTTTTATGTTCTGTAAGCAGCTTTCTGAAGAACTTGTAATGTGGATAACCCGTAGATTTTATTAATATTGAAAGTGTACTTATTTTCTATTTTGACCCTTAAAAAATCAGTAGATGATTTGCATATTATCTGAGTTTTAAAAAATTAAGAACTCATGAGTTCCTATGTGATTTTGTAAATTTTACTACGGACTCTCTAAACTCAACTATACACGTAAAATTACTTAGTGTACAGCTAATACCTGGTTGATCCATATAAAAGCATAGAAATAAGTGGTTTAACATCATTACTACTCTTACTAGAAGTTGTGCATGAATAGTCAGTGTTAACCTATTTTTAAATAGTATAAATTATTTTAAAATAATTTTTTTTTTTAGATGGTTAATATTTATTATAGTTGGAATTGTTTAATTATGGATGATATTTTTTGAACAGTTCAAACTTTTCGAATGGTTCAAATGAATGTCACCTATCCATGGCTGGTGCCATGTACATGGATGATATTGCATCACACCAGTCGATTTTGGGCTCGGTTCATTGGGTCGTGTGTTCGGTTTGGCCCCGCTTTAGGACCGTAGGCTTGGGTTAACTTCTGGGGCTGGATATAACTCTATTTTGATATCCTAAACTTTTTTCGCTCAACAACGTCAACGTGATACCATCAACTTTTGAATATTTTTAATTTGATATCCAAAATAAAAAATATAACAAAACTACCATTTTCTCATCCAACACACTTCAACCCCACTCCCAGCTGTCCCCACCGCCACCCCGCCTCGCGGCTGCACCACCTCCCCCTCCCCCTTCTCTCCACCGCCGCCGCTGTCGTCGCTGCTGCAAACTGTTGTTGCTACCTCCACAGAGAGAGACGGGAGAGGAGGGGAGGGAGAGAGAAGGGCAATTTCGTCCAAAAAAAAATTTAGGGTATCAAGTTGTATTTTATAAAGTATCAAGTTGAACAATTTTAATAGTTGAGATAATTATGATATGGTTGACGGTTTCAGAACTGGACGAAACCTACAATGTAGGACAAGATCGACATTTCGTATCCAATGACGCTTGTCTCATCGTAATCTGAAGTGAGCTCGAAGAATAATTGCAAATTTTCGAAAACATTGTTACGATAAAATTCGATGAATTCAGACCAATTTAGTTGTGCACAGTCGACGAATTCGAGTCTCGTCAATTTTCACATGTCGGCTATGACCGTACACACCATAAATAATTATATTTTTATGCAAAAAAATGTTATACGAAAAAATTAGTAATTTACTATTTTGGTTATATACTAGTATAGATTTTTATTTTTCCTCAAACCAAGCAGATACTAACAGAATTTTTGTATTTTGTACTGTTTATTCTCTTTGAAGGGGAGCATATCTGTCTCTCAAGGTTATAACTGTAAAATACTTTCGATTACATATTAGATATTTATGTACATTGGATTGCATGTATAGAGTTTAGTTGTCATTGACTTACACATCGTCCTTCCATGCATTTTCAACTATAGTCTATTTGACATTGATGTTTGAATGAAAATTACATATATAAACTAAAATAAAATAAAAAATAGGCCGCAGTTGCACCCTCTTGGGATCAAGCGGCAACGCTACTAGGTGACGAAATTACCATGCTACCATTGATACGCTAGAGCGGGTACTATTTAGTTGTTCGTAACTATTATAGGTCTTGCGCTATTATAGGTCTTGCGCCTTTACAGACTTGGTATACAGGGCTGGCCCTGGTAAGTCGGACAAGACTTCAGGCTTGGACAACCCCCCCTCTATGAGGACAACCTCGCAACCTCAACGTGTCCCACCAAAGGTCATAGTCACGGATGACTCACAGAACTGACTCATACTAAAAGTCAATGGACAACCAAAATTAGCTCTGAATAGGATAACTGTTTGGCGCATTGCGGAAGCGTTTGCCAACCCACCTGACATAACCAACCAATCTACGAACACCAAGTACAGATGAAAACAAGTATATGGCGGTGACTATGTCACATGGACAAATTTTAACATTTGTAACTCAGATAAAATTACAAAATTGTAAAAAACTAATGTTCAAACTCTTTGTCCTAATAGGTTCAACCCCCTCATCACACTCAAGAAGGAACGACAAAGATTACAATTAAAATCACTCACCAATCCGTAGGAATTTTTCTAACCGAATTAAGTTGACGACTTCTCGATTAGATCTCTTCTTCCTTTTGTCTTGTATGGAGAAGAACCCTAAGAGCAAAGCACGGACTTTCTCTTAGATTTTCTTGTGGACGAGCACCTCGAATATTCACTTTTGTGCATGCTTTGTGCCTCCATCCTCCTCCTATATTTATAGGATGAGAAATGATATTTTAGGTCATAATAGGATTTTCTAAATAGGAAAACTTAAAATAATAATCCTATTACATCTAAAATAGCACAACATCAATTATGGACATTCAAATATGGTCAGATTAAATATTTGATACAAATTTGAAATCTAATCAAAACTTATATTTAATGTAGATTTTTAAATTATATTAAATTAAATCTTTGACCATATTTGAGCTCCAAAAATTATCAAATCCAGACTGGACCCCAACAACAACCAAATCCTCCGAGGCGGCCATGTTGGCATATCTCATCATTGTACGTTCGAGTTGTGTTAATTGAGAGAAGAGCAGCGGACTAGAAAGTGAAAGATTAAGCTTGAATAAAGACCATCATGACAGCAACAACGGAATTTTGTATTCAAAAACACTTAATGAACCGATGGAGAGGACCATCTACACGTGAACCGAGAACACGTGACAGCATCCTATAGGTCGGTCTGTTGATCCCACAAAACTAAGTTCCTCCGCTATCTTCGGAGCACAGTCCGACCAATAGAAGACCAACACGTGTCAACGGTTCTCTCTCTTATATTTAAAACATGCCACAACACAAAAGAACACTTTCAAGAAGGAATAATACTAAACAATACAAGAATAAAGGAGATAATTTGTCTCATAGCTTTCAACAAGACTTACAAAATCCTATAATTTGTCTCTCTCTCCGGTCTTTATTTCCCTTTGTTCTTGTCACGTAAAACATGCCACAACATATATTCTAATTTATTAAATAGACATCAAACATAACCAGTAAGACCTTGACACAAGGAAACAAATCATGAACAACTTCCTAGGTTGGATTTTTTTTCTTGTCAATTTCATGAACAAATCATGTCAATTTCAATTGGATTTTTTTTTCTTGACATTTTTTGTTACTATTTACAATTGTACAACTTAGCTGTAAAATCTAACCAACTAACTCAATGAAACAATTTTCAAGTTTATTGAACCAAATAAGATAATTTTGTTCGTTATTTAAATTATTTTTGTTATTAAGTCATTTGTCAGTAATATAATTTTATAAGACAATGCCACCTAGAGATGACTAGATATGAGAAAGTTAAAAAAAATGGATTAATTAGTTCAATCTAAAAAAGGCATTATGGATAGATGGATAAGTCTGTTGTTAATAGACCTTAATTAACCAAATCAAAATCTCGAAGAAGAATTAGATCAAAATTAAACTAGTCACAAGGAATATTAGATTACAATTAAAATGAAGTTGAAGTTGAGAATGTTGATATTTCTATCGATAATGATGAACCAAATGATCCCATGTATTTGAATATTTTTTATCCAAGAATTTGGAATGATCTTCATTTGAAATCGAGAGATCTACTAGTAGAAAAAGATGCTTTAAGAGTTGTTCATTTTAATTTTCTCATGATGAATTCTCTAGACTTTTTTTTTCTTCGTCATATTATTTTCGACTTTTAACCAATGGGGATAAAGAAGATAGAATATGATTAGTATATTCAAAAGAATTAGATAAAATACTTTATTTTTGTTGCGAGTTGTTTAAGTTGAACCACAATAATAGAGAGAGTCAATTAATAAATAAGGATTTTGAGATTGGGACCACCTTAGTGAAAGACTTGAAAAGTCATAAAAAAAAACCAAGGAACACATGAGTAGCATGGACAAATGGATTGATTTGCGGGTAAGATTGCAAACACATTGAAACATTGATAGACATGTACAAAAAATGATTAGCAAAGAAAATCAACGGAAAAAATATATTAGTAAGAATAATTGTTGTCGTAGAATATCATACTAAACGGACTTTGGTTCGTGGAACAAATGAGAAGACTGAGCAAAAAAACACTGAAAACTTTGTGTCATTGATTGAAACTTTTGCAGACTTTGATCATATAATGCAAAACATATTCGACGCATCCAACATTAAGAAATTCAACATCATTATTAGTCACAAAATCCAAAATAAATTGATAACTTTGTTAGAATATGAAATTAAAAAAAATCATTAAAACTATTAAAAAAATTAAAAAAATTAAAAAAATTAAAAAAAAAAAAGTATGCTTTACTTGATTGCACTCTAGATACTAGTCACAAGAGGAAATGATTTTAATATTACGATGTGTGGATGTTTCAAATAGTCCAATAAAAAAAAAGTATTTTGTAGAATATTTAAAAGTTGATGATACTTCAGGACTTCGTCTTTTCAATGAATTACAAAATGTGCTAAAAAAAAATCCTAGATCTTGATTTGGATAACATAAGAGGACAAGGATATAATAATGGATACAATAAGAAAAAAAAAAAGAATTAAGGCATTCCAAAATAGATTTGCATATATTTTTGTTAAACTCTGCTCTCTTTTTGTTGTTTTGAATTCTGATGATACCTTTAAGTATCAAAACTACTTGAGCTGGTGCAATAATATTAATCTTCTCCTTAATTAAAACACACCTTCGGATGCTCCATGCTTATTTTAGTGATATTGAATCTCGATAGTAATACAAAGAAAACTTTCCTCCTACCATTTTTATTTTGAGATGTTCCTCCTACCATTCAAAGGAGGATAATAGATAGATAGATAGATAAATATTCCAAGACAGAGACAAATATTTTGTTTACGTAATTATCCCATCTCAAGTGTCAACCTACCATTGTTGATAACGCAGTGTGTAAAATATGTCGGTGATTTAATTTATTTCGACAATGGTTCACTAAATTTATGACTAACTAGATATAGGTACCCTGGATATTATTATCAGCATATAACATCTCAAATAATGCCATTTGTTCGATAGAAGTCCAGTTTGAGATTACTTGAAAGTTTTTGTTTGAAGGAAGTACAAGAAAACAATAATTTAGACCAAAAAATAAAAATAATAATAATAATAATTTTCTAAGCTGATTTAGACAAAGCACGTGATTGATGAGCCGGCCGAGGGGCCGGTGAGAGGACAAGACCTGTCGTGTCCAGATTAACAAGGATCCTCCACCGACAAAATCCGATTGATATTAATTCCTACAAGCAATATTTACTTATTTTTCGCCAAATCAGCACAAGCTATGAACTAATTTGCATCAGATCCTAGTCTCAGTTAATTCAAGCGAGACTATAATCAAAAATAGAATAACGAAATTCACCACCACCTATAAGGATATAACTATATTTGCCGAATCCACAAGTAGAATCAACTTTTAGAAATTCTCCACACTGTAACTATACAGAAATTTTCACACACACAGGGAATTTTCTTTTATTTGTGTAAAAAGGAGAAATTTTTACTAGTTGATGTCTTCCCTAAAGAAAACATCAACTCTATTGACGTCCCACAGTATGAATATGAAACGCCAATTGTCAATTGAATTGATATTTTCTATTATAATAATATGGTTACTTTAGCTCGTGGAATGGGCTTTAGACTGTCAAAAGGAAAACGCAGACTCAATTGAAGTTTTGTATCCATACTTGGGTAAGCTCCAAGACGCCAATTCAGTTGACATGTTAATCATACAACAACAATTGATTTATCGTATCGTCCCTTCATTTGTAAATAGTAAAAATTTCTCTTCTATGCAAATAAGTTCTTCTTCCCTCGGTGTGAAAATTTCTAGTAACTATACTTACAACCTTATAGATACATATAAAGAAATATACATGAATTAGGGCTTACTGGAACATCAGGGAAGTTCAAAAAACATAATTGATGTGATCCCTTCGCTTGCATTTGCTTTTCAACAAATTAGCATTTCTGAATCACTCACAAGTTGAAAAATGGATAGTACTAAAAAAGTAACAATATCATCTTCAACAGATGAAACAAACATACATACATACATACATACATGAAATGTATAAGCATAAACCTAAACATGTAACATTACAAAGGCAAGGTCTACGATTTATAAGAAAGTATACCATCCTTCTTGCCAACAGTTGAAGGATGAGAGAGAATTGGAAGTCCCCATTGGGAAGAGAAGATTATGGTAGGACAAGCAATCCCTTCCAGCTTCGTTCTGCTCATTATCTCACAGTACATTTCAACCACTACTTTCCGCAGTATGACAGAAGAACGCTGCAGCCTCAGCATTTTGGGAGAGGATGGCTGAAGAGGAACCACTTTCCCTTTGACCTTCCTTTCCCTTCTGATATCTGCCTCTCTCTCATCTCGTTCCTGAAGCCTCCTATAACCGCTTCCTGTGCAGCCATGGACAATATCGTGAAAGCCCATCAGAGGAGTTTTTATGTGGTTCCACAACATCGAGTCAGGAGGATGAGAATAAATAGTGAGCACTGTGAAGTGTGGTGCTGTGAGGCCAATCACATGGAAGAATCTTCTGTATGCTACTAGATGAAACAATAGAGACAAATGTTGTCTACAAGTTGATTCCTATAGCCACATGGCTAGCATCAATTTGACTTGTTACCAGATATACATTAGCCTGTTTCGTATCAATCACAACCACATGGGAAAATTCAATTTTCTAAATGTTTCCACAAGGAAGCTTAACATACTAGCCGCATTACTTAGTTTCATGCATCAGGCAGTAGACATGACCATACCACAACCATCAGCCGACCACTGATTTGTTTGAGAGATTAGCAGATTCTTTCATGTTTTTAACATGGTTTGATACCATTTTCTGATAGATACAGAACTAGTGTTCTCTTCTTAGTTAATCTGGAACTAGAGTTTTATTACATCTTTGAGTAAATATACATGTCTAGTCATATCTTGATGACAATGACGGAAAAATGAGAAAGCATCGTGACTAAAAGAAAAAAACAGCCAACATCATGCCAACTCTTACACAGTCCAGAAATGAACAGAAACGAGATAAAGACCCTCAAATGGAAACTCAGATATTTTAAAGGGCCTCTTCCACAATGATATAGGGTGGAAAGCTAAGAAACTATACATGTTCAAGATAAAATCAAGTACTCAATCTGGAGTGGAACTTGTTATATGAATGAGTTCTACATTTTTTTCCCCTTAAACAAACAATTAAATGATTTCGGTTATTTTCAGAAGATTAACTCATGATACCAAGCAGGCTACAATACTCAGAGATCTAAAGTGTCGATTGTCACATTAGAACATTCCTCTAGAAACATTTAAGAAAAGGAACCCAAATTTGAGAAGCGCGAAAGGTTACCCTTATGGTATTAGATCCCAAGAGCAGGGAACAGGAGACAAGAAAACATGCTCATGTAACCCACAAGGCTGTGGCAGAGATGCTCATATTATTATGCAACACTCCAAAACTATTAGCATGCAAATGAACCTATGCAAAGAGGAAAGTGGGTGCATTCTATCTACATCCATCTTGAAAGCAAAGAACCAACATGAAACATGGCCTATCTGGATATGTTTGATATCAGTTCCACAAATAAAGAGAGAAGTTGTAGAGTAATACGACTTAGCTTACCCTTCTGTCTCCAAAGATTCTGAACCAAAACTGACTAGAGCATGACCACTAGATGTAGAATTAGTAAATCCATATGGTTGATACTTGGAAGGCATTGGTTATAACCCTATATTGTGAGTGTGCAAAAGCTATGAAGGATTGGGAACAGCCGAAAAGATAGGAAAACAAAAAAGGGGGTATGCCATAATATTAAAGCTGTGTTTAGTTTGGTGGGAAACGGAAGATGAAATTGTCTAGTGCAGAAATGGGATGCCATATGTGCAGGATTGTGTTTCATTTTCCTTGCCTTTTCCTCACTTTCTTAGCAACCAAACCCAGCCTAAACGAAAATGATTTTTGATTACTCTAGTTACAGATAAGCTTTACCAATTTTTGGAACTCCGTGGTCTGGATATCAAACTGGTAAGCAACATAACATAGTTTGCAGTATCGGTCGATACCGATACAGTTTGGTATGTCCCGATCCGATACCGACCGTTACTGATATTGACCGATACTGACGCTGGAGATCTCTTTCCTAGTCAATTCGGTAGAGAAAATTGAATGAAAAATACCAACATCAAGGGAGTAAAAGCATAGTAAAGTTGTAAAAGCATGTAAATGAAGAAAAAATATTTATCTCATGTAAAATCAATCGGTAAGGGTGACTATTATTTCATTCAATTTCAAAATCAACACATAAACTACTTAAAATTATGCATAAATGTATTAAATATTTTTTCCCATACTTTTAATAACTATTTGCTTTCCGATACCAAAAAATCGGATACTCCGATCCGAAACCGCCGATACCGATCCTCATAGGAAGGGTCCGATACCGATTCCGATACTGCGAACCTTGCAACATATACGACAAAGACCTAGAATTCATCCCATATTTCAAACTGGTTGTGCAACATGGGGAGGGGATGCCAGTACGAGTTCAGTCTAGTAATCAGAGTGTGGTAGTAATAACTTATTTGACAGAAAAACTAATGGCAACATATAGTGAGAAAACATCCTGAAGACATCAAAAGAAATAAACTGTCAAACAACCATCTGCCTTGGTATTTTAACTTTTGTACTTGATGGAAATAAATGTGAAATTGCTTACAAATTATATCTGAATATAAAGCTACACAAGTTTCTTATGTGAAACAAATTTGCTCACCCTGAGTACTAAAGGTGCTTGGATGAGAACTTCCATCTGCTTTGGTATTTTAATTTTTGTACTAGTATGAAACAAATGCGTAACGTTTATAAACTTTTTGAATACACAGCTACAATGATTTCTTATATGAAAAAAGTTCTCACCCTGAGTACTAAAGGCTCTAAGCTTGCTTCAATGAGAACTTCCACACCTCCCGCACATTTGATGAGCCATCTGTAACTTCAGCAAGCAAGCTTGCAGCCATGATACCTGGACAATATTAAACTAGATAAATACATACACATTCAGGAGGACCAAAAGGAAAAATATAGACATTATTATTACCGACAATTCAAATATTTACATCAGCTTTATATCCAAATGACATGGCATGCATGTAATTTTACATGCATGAAATAAATCAACATATAGATGCAAGTTAACAATTTCGGACACTAGATAATGTATTCACCAATAACATAATTTCTTTCACCTGATTGCTTTCACTAACTAATTGAATATGCATTGCACCAAAGAGATGCCTCTCCCACCAATCCAAGCTACAGTTAGGATTAGGATTTCTGAAACCTAGAAGCTTCAGTTGGCACACTTAACAGGAGCCTAGATCCAAGAATATGTTCTCGACATATTTGGTTCAATGAATTCCTTTCCAAGGGCCTCTCCAGAGGAGATACAGAGAGGGGTGACATACATTTTGCTCCTTCAGGGGGCACATCACTCGCCATCCGCTGGAAGTGATCAAAATGACAACAAATAGGGGGGCATTCATTTTGCCAAAGGCAGGCATGGAGAGGCAAGACCCCACTGGATTCCTGCAGGTTCAAAATTTGATTTGGCAGAGAAAGAATACATCAATTTGGTAGGAGGGGAGGTAGAGGATTAGAAAGTCTGGGAGCATGGAGTGGGGTAATCCGTACAGCAATCTGCTGACAAAGCAAACTGAACTGAACTGATTACTACTGAGAAAATTCCCACTCGGATAGCCCCATGGTGCAGGCAATGTCAAGGGTGTGGTGACTCACTGTAAGAGGACGGTTTTGGATCAACAAAACCAGAGCAGCGCTGGTGCGGGACACATACTCATCTGTCAAATCTTAGCCAGCAATACCCGTCTCTCGTTGCCAGCCAAGGGAACTAGGAGAGAGGAGCTGGGACGTAGTAGATCTTCGGAACTAGAGTAACTCACGGAAAACAAGAGGAAGCTCAAGGTGGAGACATTAGCCAGAGACGCTGGGTGTACAGAACTAGAGCAGGGCTGGTGCAGGACATGCTCATCCAACAAATCTTAGCCAACATTAGTCACATCTTCTTGATGATGAGACAAATCGTTTTTCTGTTTATTTATTTGTTTGTTTGTTTTATTGTTTGTATCTAGTTTTCTTCTAAATTTTCAAGTGTTGTCATTGTACTTTAGCCTTGCCTTTGTTTCATAAAGAATCATAATGAATGCAGTGCAGTGGAACTTTCCCCTACTTTTAGCTCAAAAAAATGAGAAAGTCGGTTGCTATAATTTACGAATATGATATTCTATGATAAAGTGGAAGAAAAAAAATTATACATATATGATAATGATTTTTTTTATTTATGTGAAACTCGAGAACCTGAGGATTTTTTCAATGATGAAGCAATTCACGGGATATTCAAAAGAAGAATGTCTAGTGAACAATGGTGGACCCAGAATATATTTTCAGGGGAGCGAAAATAAACCTAATTAAAATTTAAGAGGAGCATCATATAAAAATTTATATAAAAAATAGAAAATAATGTGGCTAGCAAGTTTTGAACCCAAGACCTCTTGAGTAAAACTTACATAATCAAATAAGCTAAGCAACTATCTAGAATACATGGAAACAAAGTTGAATATATACATATATATATATATATATTATATATATATATATATATATATATATATTCAACTTTGTTTCCATGTATATATATATAGAGCTAACAGAGTATGTATAGGCCTATATAAGAAAAACCGAAAATCCAAGGGGAGCGGGCGCTCTCTCTCGTCCTAGACTCCTAGGGTGGATCCTCCCCGGCTAGTGGAGCACTAAAAGACACATTTTGTGCACTCTAAATGTAGCAATTGCAATTTGGTAAATATACCCTATAGGACTCTAATATATGAAGGTCATGATATTTCCAATGCTTTGTATGCACGCTAAATCTAAGGATGCAAATGATAAAGCCATTCATGGGATATTCAAAAGAAGAATGTCTAGCGAAGCACTAAAAGACACATTATGTGCACTCTTTAAGTGTAGCAATATATACCATGTAGGATAAACTCTAATATATGAAGCTCAGGATATTTCCAAATAACCCATTTGTCTTGTTCTTCCTCTGAAATGCATGTCAAAGCTAGGGATGCCAATGGAGTCGGATCCGGTGGAGCTCCAACCTGCCAGACCCGAGTCGGGACAGATTTGAAGGCAAAAATAGTGGAGACTGAGGCGGATATGGAGGACTATATATATATATAACAATCTTGCCACATGTTTAGTTGGAGTTGGATGTGGAAGGTTCAACCGCTGACCCAAATCCGATCCGCTTACATCCCTAGTCAAAGCTTAATTTTCAGTAAATAGACTCATTAACTATGTTGCACGGACACAGATACTACATGACACGGTAAGAACATGACACGGCACGACATCTATTTTGGTGTATCCTAGTGTATTTTGGAGTGTGTCAGGTTTGTGCTCGATACATATCCAACACGACAGCCAATATTTATGGAGTGTACATGCTTCCTAGCCTGGAATTGATATAAAAGTCTCCTCCCAACGTAGTTTATAGCAATTGCCATATCCAAGTATACACTCAAATGACAAATTCTGACAGTCAATCAAAAGACAAGAAGAGAGAAATATTTTCCATATTTTTCATATGTTTAGCAATAAGCATATCAGCAATAATAAGCTCACCATCTTGGTCAAGGATATGAAGAAACTGTCTTGTTCCCCCACCTACTCCAAAGTAATGTTTCTTTCCTGCCATGTAGACAACTCCAGAAGGCCGGCGCATGCACTGAAATGTATTTATGTATATATTACACTTCACATAACACCATCTTATAATGATATGAGCATACAAAAGACAAATGAATCAAGGTTTGTTGGATACAACACTAACCTTCTTGATAAGTTCATATAGGTTTTGAAGAGAAGACAGTGCATATACCGTTTCTGCCATCAAAATTACATCATAACCATCAGAATCCTCTTCTGCTGAGATGCATTCTGTCACCTTCTTGTGGTTATCATTGCGCAGTGGCAGCAGAAGCTGGTGAATCTCACTCCAGTCACCAGAAAAGAAACGGACATCAGGGGAGATGCATTTTTCTTTCTTGTCTTCTTCCTTCGAAAGGTTTACTTCTACATTTGGTATAGTGAGAAAACGAAGAACTTCAGAGTTGAAGTCCTGAAAATGGACAGTAGCAGCACCCTGGTGCACAACACTAATGAATATAAGGATATAAAAAATACAACAATGACAGCAAAGCCTTTGGTCCCAAAGTATTGGGGTCAGCATAAGGATATATAAAATGCTTCCATATGAAATGAAGGTAAACATATACAACATGCTCGTGAACCTTAATTTCAACAAATTGAGTAGAACTGTTCACGTACCTCGAGACATGTAAAGATTCCAGGAAGCCCATGACCACATCCAAGCTGACGAAAGGATAAAAGAGCCAAGAATTAGTTTGGCCAGCTTCACAGCCCTTGGTCAAAAGTTAATAACTTCAAAGTTTCTTTTTAACTTTGCTCAACATGCACAACCCTAAGTTTAAACGGAACTACTGTCTCACAGCAGAAGAGTGCTCTCCTTTTCATATAAAAGCTAAGAAAATAGTGTGTTTACCATGCATCCAAAACAGTAAATTTTTACAGTAGCAGATGGTAATAACTTGAGTCAAGATTGCATCTCATTGTCATAACTATTGCTTGGGAAAATCAAGAACTTTCTTGCTCCTGTTAAAAAAGAAACCGGCACTCTGGCAGTGACAAAAAAGAAGGGAAAAGGAAGAACTATCGAAAGCAAGACAAATAGTCAGGGAATCTCTATATTCAAATGATGCTTTGACTTTTCAACATGTATGATAGAGATCATTGAATGTACCATCAGGAAGAGTTATGATAACGGTTATGGGCTATGTTACCTAGACTCGGGTACGGGTGTCGAATACGGGTACATATCCAAGAGTCGGGTCCTTCAAGCTCATAATTAAAGGACACACGGACTCGGCTAAAAAGAATCCAAATTTTAGGTACAGGTACGGGGATATGACTATTAAAATAAATATATTTGAACATAATTTCATAAAAAGACAACATATAATTAAATTTGTATAATTTCATAAAAAGACAACATGTAATTAAATTTGCATGGCTTCATAAGAGACATGTAATTAAATTTACACGGTTTCATAAAAAGATGGTCTCTAATTAAATTTGCATGATTTCATAAAAAAACATGTAATTATGTTTGCATAGTTTTACATATTTAAGTTTATAATTGAATTTGCATGATTTCATAAAAATATATATCATGTAATTAAATTTGCAAGATTTCATAAAAAAATTTGTAATTATAAACTACTAGTAAATTTTATTGAATCAGTTAAATAAGTCTCTAAGGGACCGTCCTTCCAGCTCCTCTACTACTTACCTACCAGTTTACCATATTAAAATAAACTATCTACTTCACTACCACATTAAAATAAACCATCTATTGCACTATCAGTCTCCCGATTGTCACCATGAAGGATCCAATTGTCACCATGAAAGATCGGATACGGATCTCATATCCATACACATGTCCTATCGGATCGACACGGATATTTTTCCTTAAAGTGGAAAGTCCAGGTAACACAGAGGTTATGGGCAAGAATAGAGTATAGACCAAAATGAACATGATTTAAGATGCTTAGAGAAATATGACGTTGCTAAAGACAAGTCAAGTTTTATGGATTACAGTATTGGACAATCAAGAAAACATGTCCATAAAGTATGTGTAGCCGAAATAAGAATACTAAGATTGATGAGTGACAATACATTAAAGGATAGAATAAGAAATGAGTGTATCCATATAAAGTTAGAGAAGGCGTCAATTGAGGACAGGAAGAGAAAAAATCGACGTAGGTGATTTTGGCATGTGCAACACTGACCAATTCATGCTCCTCTAAGGAGGAGCAATAATATAGTGGTGAATTGAGCTACTAGCACTAGAGGTAGGCCTAAACAAACATGATTTGAAATGTTAAAAAAGGATATGATTTTATTAGTGTTACAAAGGACAACCCTTAACAAAACCGAATAAAGAAAGAGTATTCAAACAGGTGATCACAAAAATTTGGGATAAAGCCATTGTTGTTGTTATTGTTGTTGTAGAGAAATATGAGGCTGCTTAATATAATTGAGATGACCCTTAATCAACGTTACCAAGAAGGCAGAACATTATGGAAGGAGGAACGTAAACAGGAACAAGATACGCCACTTTGTATGGAATGGGAAGGGTAAGCTTCTTCTGAACGCTTAGGTGGAACAAAATGTGTGACTAGGTGTAATTTTCCATGATTTACAATTGGGGTAGGCCTCTTGATTGCGCAAATCAGATGAATGATGTAGTGTTCCTTTATTAATGGTATTAAAAGCTTGGTTCATGTTTCTTTTCTAATAAAAGCAATCAAAAGTGTGTGAGTAGAAGCAATTTTGATTACGTTGGGTTTGCAATTTCAGAACGCTGCATTTAGTTCTCTGGAATGGAAATGTTCTGCAATTCAGAAAAAAAAAATTGAAGAATGCAATCCGCTAGGGGTTGAGCGATTTATGGTAATTTTTCCTTAGTAGATCCGACGATGGGATAAGTATAACTTTGTCATTGTTGTTCATGCTGTCAAGCCTTGTTATCATGATTCTTTGTTGTTCTCAAATGAAGAAGAATCAGTACGTGAAACTAACATATAACGCTTGATTGACAAAGACAGTATAAATGATTCAGATTAATAATACTGGAGGACTCATCAGTCGGTCATGGGCCGCTCTTGAACATGTTAAAGATTTGAGTACTTAATGCTGAAAATTGCTTTTACATGAGGTTCCCAAGGCAACAGGAAATTGTGTGAGTAACGAAATCCTTCGGTACATTGGAATTAGACTCCCTATCCCAAAATCAACTTGAGGTGATATAAGATGTGCTAGAAAGTTCGTACAATATGGTCGACACCAATTTAAAGTCTATTTTAGAGAGACTTCCACAATCAAGGGCAAAATATTGCGTATAACATTTATGGCAATAAGTTTCACATGCAATTATACATAATATCATTATCATATAAAGTGTAGTGTCCCTTGTAGGAACGATAACCTATATATCCTATGGAATCTAGTGCGGCGATCTCTTTTATATGTCTTATGGACAGGAAACCAACTTTTCTTTGCTCATAGTTTTGGTGTATATGTTTACTGAACCCTCAGGCCTTCCTCAAAATTCATGAAAATAATGAAGTAGATTCCACATACATTCTAAAACCGTCAAATATTTCCCAGATAGAACACCTCATGGAAGCTACCAAATCATGATGTATCAAATTGTCAGTAAATATGAAATAACAGTCGGACCATACAAAATCACCTCTAACACTCGCTTTCCCTTGAGCAACAGACGGCCTTCCCGGATATCAGATGAGAGGATCTTCACCAAATCAAGAGACCCTTCCCATAGCTTCAACCCCCCTGATCACATAATAACATAACCATGCAAATTTGAAGAATCATAAGCAATTATAAACAAAACTAAACTAAACTAAAAATATAAGCAAGCACAGAGAAAAATTGCACCTTCATACTTCCCAGCAACTAGATCCGAATTGGACACCCCAAAAACATCAAAGGTACTAACTTTTCCCTACAAGAACATCACTTTCGCCAATTAGCACTTGTTTTGTATGGGAAAAAATGGATTATTGAAATTATTATAAACGGAATTTGGTACCTTAAGAAGTACAAGCTTATCATTGATAGAAATAGGTTCGGCGGTCGATTTTGTGGGCAATTGTTCCTGTTAATGGAAATGGGTAAATACAAGGACACTCCAAAAACTGATGCCTTGTGTCGTGTCGGATACAACACACTCCAAAATACAGTAGGTCACTCCAGAACATATGCCGTATCCGTGTCGGTGTAGATAAATGGAGAGAGAGAGAGGAATGTGCTTACGTCGGAAGGGAAGACTTCGACTGGAGGAGGCGGAGGAATGGGATTCTTCTGCGGGGAGTCGAAGAATCCAAACCCGGGACCCGATTGTGGCGGATCCGATAGGTAGAAGAGGGGGTAGGTTTCCTGAAGTGGGAAAATTGGGTGAGGAGGAAGGAGGAGGGATTGCTGTAATGAGAAGGAGGTGTGAGGAAGAAGAAGAAGAAGATACCTTGGTTTGATTCGTAGAGATTTTGTTTTCCGCCATGGCCCCTGGGAGTGGACAAGGATTTTAGGATTAGGGTTTTGCGAAGGATTACCAGCAAGTCGAGAGCCCGATACAACACTAAACTGGTAATATCAAAAATAATATTATATTTAAACTATACTAGTATATATGCACGTGCTTTGCACGTATATTGGAGTGAATGATGTTGATGAGTTAGTTTACTTTAGCATGAACCCTTTGATTGTCAGTGGAATTTATTGCATCTCTTAAATGGTTGTCATTATTGCATCTCTTAAATGGTTGTCATTGAAATTTATTGTAGGTATTCTTTTTAATTATTAAATATGTTGAAGGATATTTTTGGAACGAAAATTTTTCACGGTGAAGCCTAGTTTTGGCATTATATAGTAGAGATAAAATGGAGTACATATTTGTTCACCCACCAAAACTTAAAAATCATTAAAATCCGGGTGACCCTTGTGGTCAGCGAAAGAAGACATAAAAATCTGGCTGGATGACCTAAGATTAGTGGATCTAGTCACGAGAGTGTATTTTCATTTATGGTGGGAGTTGAACAGTTAACTCAAAAACCATACAATACCAGTTAACCCAAAAGACATACAATACAGTATGTTACGTCGAACATAAAAAAAAAATACTTAGAATGATATTCACCATTAAGAGTTGCCACGTGTTAATATTATTATTATTATTAAAAGGTTAGAGAAATTAAATTAAAAATAAAATTAGTTTTATGTTGACACGTGATAACCTTTAGTGGAATGATGAACATCATCCAAGTTTTTGTGGGTTAACAAGAAAAAACTTTAGTTACTAGGGGCAAAACTACAAAAGTCACTAGGAGCAACACACTTTTGGCAGTTCTGTGCATATTCATGACTGACATGACAATCCCTTAGTAGAATGGTGAACATCACCCAAGTTTTGGTGGGTGAAAAAAAAACTCTAGTTACTAGGGGCAAAACTACAAAAGTCACTAGGAGCAACACACTTTTGACAGACTTGTGCATATTCATGATTGACAAAAATGCAGTCCTTGCTCCAAAATTGTGGTAATCCCGATTTTATATGTATTTGGGCAGTTTGGATATGCATAGGACTGCCAAAAAAATATGCAGTCCTAATTTTTCAGAACTGTTAAAAATTTGACAATACTGGATATGTACAATATTGTTAGAATTTGGACAGTACTAAGACTGCCAAAAGTATGTTACCTCTAGTAATTTTTTGTAGTGTCCTTAATATTTGTCTTAAATAAATGGCCATTGATAAAGTGTACAATCAAAATCGTCAGGAAAAATCAAAATTATGGTAGTTCTAGGACTGGCAAAACTTTGTCGGTTATGAAAATAATCATTTAGCTAATAGAACTCATGTTGATGCATATGCAGATAAAACTTAGGAAAGGTATGCCATTCATTTTTTATGTTTTATTTTTATGCCGAAAGGAAAATTTGTATTACCATGGAGTGATATAATCTTTTGGTGGGTTATAAATTTTATTAATTTGTTTTACCTTATTTTGCAAAATGTTAGATCCTTTTACTTAAATTGGGAGGTTTGGAAAAAAAAAAATTTACTTTTCTATAATATGATCTTATCATTTTAACATTTCTTGTTATTTTCAACAGAACTAAAACATTTAGCCCCTATCTTTTATCTCAATTTTTTACCATCCTTATTGATAATAAAACAGTTGCTTAATTTCATGTTAACATAATAAAATAGTAGAAGAATAAAGTGGTTAAGCACTATAAATATGATTTCATATACCATAAAGTTCTTTCTTTGTTATACTAACTATATGTCTGATTTCTTGAATTGGTCACATGAGTTTGCCTCCACCAAATTCAAAATAGACTTGTGCAAATAAGGTAAAAGTTCTCGAAAGCAAAAAAAATGTTCAGACAAAACCACCTTCCTCCTGCAAAAACAAAGATATGAAATATTGTTACGGATATTCAGTTTGTACAAAGGGACCTACAAACTGAAGAGAAATGATATAATCACGACCTTCATCAGTGGAATTATGAGAGATTAAATGTTCTTTGGAAAACAATTGGAGGCATTAATAGTGCACTTTCTCAAACTTGGCTTCTGGAAAGCATGCAAAAGACAAAGTCATTTATAATCTTAACAATCAACATCAAATAATTTAATGTGAATCTCGACACTTGTCATAAATATTTTCCTAAAACAAGATAGTCATATTTCACATGACTTATACACCATGTCTGAAGAGTTGAAAATATATAAACCGACTCCGATTACAGAAAAAACGGAGAAGATTTTTTCAAAAAATAGAAAGAAAAAAAAATTTCTTAAGAAATATTGGATTCTCTTAAAAATTTATGCAATAAAATAGATTTCACTTATAAGGTCGATAATATCTAGAGCCGGCTCTTGCATAGATAGGACGGCTAAGCAGAACATCAAAATTTTGGGGGACAAATTTTTTTTTAGATTCTTGTATATAACTTTTCATAGTATTTTAAGTATTATTACCCACACAACAGAATGATTCACTTATCAAAGTTGGCTTTGACTGGCATCTTCTATTCAAGGACTTGTAGCCCTTTTTTCAAATGAATTTTCAGTTTTTTTTTTTTTCTAGAGAAAAAAGGGCACCATTTAAAATGGAACCAAACTACTTCTTCAAAATGGAAATGTTACTTATGTTTACGTACTCAATATATACATTTTAGAACAGTACAAGTTGCAACAAATATGCCAATTGCACTGGTCTTGCACCATCAGTCACAGACAAACCACTTGCACCAACCAATGCAATCAAACAACTACTTCTTCAATCTCTCAAAAAAAATATAGGTTTATGTGATCCAGTACATTGCTGCTATTGTTCTAAAAATCGATCTATTGTCTAGGTAGACACTAGGCACCTGGTGTCCGTTCGATGTCCGTCTATGTCTCCGACCCCCGATTATGCATGCTTTTGGATTTTTTTGCAATTTTTAGTAAGTTTTTTAGGAAGATTTTAACGCGGCCGTCTAGATGAACTAGGAGCTAAACGTCCGGTGTCCGTCGACTAGCATCTTTTACAATCTTGATTGCTGCAACCATAGACTCTTGAAAATTTATTTTACAGTATTTTATAGTTTTCAAACGGATTATTTACACTAACCTCTCATATGTTTTAGGTTTATTAAACGGATCTCCCTTATTTCAAAAATAATTATACTAAATTTTTTTATGTTTTATGTTTATTACACGGACTTTTCTTATATTTTATGTTTCACATAAAGAGTTATTACACTAATCAGCCTTACAACATAAAACAGAGGAAATATCCGTTTAATAAACCGAAAATATAGGAAAAGTTAGTGTAAATAACCTTTTCGAATCAAGGAAATATGTGGTGAAGCATGATTCATAAAGTTGAAACAATACTAAGATAACAGTTTCTCCTTTATGAATTCATACCAAGCTAACTCATTGTAAGTTTGTGTTGATATGGTATGTTGGGTGTCATATTTAAGTATAGTATAAGCACATGGGAATATCCTGAGGACATATTTGGGATGCCAGAATATGTCACAGGATATTCCATTATGAGATTATTGTCATAATGATTGAGATCATTGTATTAATGACTGTAAGGCTATATAATGCCAATGAGACAATCAATAAAATCATCAACTAATTTCAACATGGTATCAGAGCCAAGTTTCCACAAACCCTAGCCGTCACCAAGCTTCCACAAACCCACAGGAGGATTTTCTAGATCTCCTCCACCGAACTCTTCCACGCCCCCCTCCCTTCCCGCCTCGTCTACCCCCCTCCCTTCAAAAAAAAAAAAATAAAAAATAAAAAATAAAAAATAAAAAATCTTCACGGCTGCTGCGACTGCTGCTGCTGCTGCGACGGCGGCTGTGACATGCGTGCTGCCGCCTCCTCCACACCAGCACTAGACATCGCCTAATAGGGATGCCTAGATCTGGAAAAAGGGGGGACATGTTCGGATCTAGGAGCGGACGACGAGGACGAGCGTGAGTCGTGGAGCAGACGTGACGTGATTGGATAGACGAAGCATCGATGGAGGAGATCATCAAGAAGCTACATTCTGCAGAGGTGGCGACGTTGATGAAGTTGTTGACGATGTCGGCTGGTGAGAACACGACACGAACGTCGCCGGAGTTGAAGCTTCCCTCCATCGATCTGAAATTAGATGGACCAGCCACCTATCTGAGTTGGTCACGGCGGGTGAGAAGAACCCTCGCAGAAAAAAACATGGAGGGGTTCCTGACGGGCGAGACGACAGAGCCGGACGAGGGCTCGACAGGACGCGATGAGTGGAAATCCACTCATATGATGATCTACATCTGGCTTCTCAACTCCTTAGTCCAGTCTATTGCCGCCACAGTAGACGGTATTGAGATGGTGAAAGATGTGTGGGAGAAGTTGAGAAGGACCTATGATGGTGTGGGGAACAACTTACGGGTCTTCCAGATAAAGGGGGAGATTGATGACACCGTACAGGGAGAGAAGACGGTGCAGGAGTATGCCACGGAGTTGGAGCGTCTGTGGTTGGATTATGATCACTCCTCAGATCGGGCGAGCTGCGGGGACCCTAAGTGTAAGGAGAGACAGGTGTGTCTGCAGGAGAGGACGATGAAGTTTCTCAAAGGGCTGACTGCAGCTTTCGCACAGAGGACGGCCCTACTTCTAGCCCAACCAAAGATCCCTAGCCTTGAGGAGGCTATCTCAGCCATGATCCAGGAGGAGACACGCATCAGGCTGCAAGCAGGGACATGTGGTCCCCCCGAAGCAAAGTCAGCACTAGCGATCACCAGCTCAGGTAACACACGATCTAAGGGAGAACCCTGGCCGGATAACCGGCAGTGCTACAACTGTGGGGAGATGGGTCATCATCGATATGCTTGTACCAAACCACCTAGGGAGGGAGACTCAGGTGGTGCACGAGGACCGTTCGGCGGACGAGGATATAATGGAGGACGTGGTCGTGGTCGAGGGGGTAGACGAGGCGGCCGAGGAGGTTATCGAGCAAACCTCCTGATATCAGAAGGGAACGGAGAAGCTGATGGCACCATTACTGTGGAGGACCAGACACTGGGAGACATGAGGAGTAGAACAGAGGAGGCGTCCACCTCATTCTTTGTTAGGGGCAACGCTGCCATATATGCCCATCTATCAGAAGGTACTGACGAATCACTTGCCCTTGCGTCTATCTCTTCCCTTAAATCATCAGACTGGATTATCGACTCGGGAGCATCTCGACATGTGACTGGGAATGCTAGTGAGTTTTCTTCCTACACTCACCTAGCATCAGCAGACAGCATTCAGACAGCTGATGGCACTTTCCAGCCAGTGGTCGGTAAGGGTACTGTTAATTGTACAGGTTCAGTAAGATTATCCAATGTTTTACATGCTCCATCATTTCCAGTCAGTCTCTTGTCCATTAGTTCTATAATCCTCCAACTTAAATGCATTGTTTCTTTTGATATTCCTAAGGTGACCTTCCAGGAGAAAGGGACAGGACGAAGACTTGGGACTGGCACTTGGCATGAGGGACTGTGGTACCTAGATCGAGAAGGACTGGACTCAGCATTGGTATCTATGGCAGAGAAGGCTGGCATGGAAGGACTGCAGCAGAGGACTGAGGATACCTTGATGCTCCATCATCGGAGGATGGGACATTCTTCCTTTGATACTCTAAGTAAGTTATATCCAGAGATTTATGCAAAAACAAAAAAAGAGAAATTAGTATGTGATGCGTGCGAGTTAGGAAAACTTACTAGGAGCTCATATGTTGGCACGGGTCATAGGAGCACTTTTGCTTTTGAGGTAGTACATTCTGATGTCTGGGGTCCATGTGCTACTAACACTATGAATGGTTATAAGTACTTTGTTTCTTTCATTGAGTGTGCCTCTCGTGTTACCTGGTTATATTTGATGAAAAATAAGAATGATGTACCTGCTTGTTTTCGGGATTTCCATAAGCATGTCCAGACTCAGTACAAAGCAGTTGTGAAGGTACTGAGGTCTGACAATGGAACGGAGTATACCAACAGGACGCTTGCAGAATACTTGTCAGCACACGGAATACAGCATCAGACCACCTGTGCATACACACCAGCACAAAATGGAGTTGCAGAAAGGAAAAACAGACACCTTCTGGAGGTCGCAAGAAGTATGATGATCGACATGAATGTCCCACAGAGTCTGTGGGGGCATGCAGTGTTGACAGCAGCTCAACTCATCAACAGGATGCCCTCGAAGATCCTCGGATGAAAGTCCCCGTGTGAGGTATTGCAAGGCAATAATAGTGGGATACTCCCACTGAAGGTGTTTGGGTGTGTGTGTTTTGTGAAGGACAACAGGCCATCAGTTGGGAAACTTGACCCTAGAGCGGTCAAATGCATCTTCGTAGGCTACTCGGCGACCCAGAAGGGGTATGTGTGCTGGAGTCCAGTAGAGAAGAAGAAATTTGTCAGTATGGATGTCCGCTTTCGGGAGCATGAGCCATACTACCACCAGGACGGAACTTCACACAACACGCCTAATACTGCCAGTATTAGGCGAGAGGGGGAGATGGAGAACTTTGTGGTAACCGATTTAGAAGTTTGGCATGGAGGCACGGAGAAGGGACAAGAAGGTGAAGGTGTTAGGCCTACGGCTCAGGGAGAGTTACTTACCTACAGCAGGAGAGAGAAGCAAACTGCAGGACCAGTACCGACAGTGCCAGTGCCAAGTCCTTTGCCTGCGTTCGTCCCAACTCCTGAGGCACCGACACCAACCCCCCTTCAGGTGATACCCCCTCCTTCACAAAATATCATTCCTCCTACTTCTACTCCTCCCACACCACTATCTGTACGGAGGACCACTCGCAGCAATGCAGAAAATCCTCCAAACAGATATGGTTGGGATATTGCTCAGTTTGTTTCTTATGACCATATCTCTTCTTCTCATGGAGCATTTATAGCATCTTTGGATAGTATTACTGTACCTAACAATTGGCAGGTTGCCAAGAACGATCCAAAGTGGAAAGCGGCAATGCACGAGGAGTTGGGAGCTCTGGAGAAGAACCACACTTGGGAGCTTGTGAGATTGCCAGAGGGGAAGAGAGCAGTTGGATGCAAGTGGGTCTTTACCGTGAAGCAGAACCCAGATGGACAGGTTGAGCGCTACAAAGCTCGACTAGTAGCCAAAGGATACAGTCAGACGTACGGCATCGACTATGACGAGACCTTTGCACCAGTTGCAAAGATGAGCACTGTCAGGACTCTGATTTCTCTGGCAGCGAATGGTGGATGGAAGCTACACCAACTGGATGTGAAGAATGCGTTTCTTCACGGAGATCTAGTGGAGGAGGTGTACATGGAGATACCACCAGGATTTGGCACCAATCAGACAGTAGGCAAGGTCTGCAGGTTGAAGAAGTCCATCTATGGACTGAAGCAGTCTCCTCGAGCGTGGTTTGACAGATTCAGAAGAGCGATGATAGGGATGGGATATCAGCAGATCAATGCGGATCATACTGTGTTCTTCCGTCGGAGTGGAGGCCACATCACCATGCTTGCGGTGTATGTGGACGATATGATTATCACAGGAGATGATGAGCAGGAGATCGCCCAACTCAAAGGAAAGCTTGGCAAGGAATTCGAGGTGAAGGATCTCGGCCTTCTTCGGTACTTCCTTGGGATTGAGATTGCTCGAGAAGCAGAGGGGATTGTTCTCTCTCAAAGGAAGTATGCACTGGACCTTCTCACAGAAACTGGGATGTTGGGGTGCAAACCTGCAGCGACACCAATAGATCAGAGGTTCAAGATTGATGCTGAGGCTGGAGAACCAGTTGATCGGGACAGATACCAGAGACTGGTTGGCAAGTTGATCTATTTGAGCCACACACGTCCTGATATCTGCTTTGCAGTAAGTGTGGTGAGCCGCTACATGCATGACCCACGGAAGGGTCATATGGATGCAGTGTACCAGATTCTGAGGTACCTGAAAGGTGCTCCCGGGAAGGGACTAATATTCAGGAAGAACAATCACGTGAGCATCGAGGGCTACTGTGATTCTGACTGGGCTAGTTGTGCTGATGACAGGAGGTCTACCTCAGGATATTGCATATTTGTAGGAGGTAACTTGGTCTCCTGGAGGAGTAAGAAGCAGTCTGTGGTGGCCAGATCGACAGCTGAAGCAGAGTACAGAGCTATGGCCTTGGGAGTTGCAGAGCTGCTATGGTTGAAGAATATGCTGGTGGAGCTGAAGCTGGATCAAGGAGCCAAGATGAAGCTGTGGTGTGACAATCAGTCAGCTATTAGTATCGCCAACAATCCAGTACAGCATGACAGGACCAAACACATCGAGATTGATAGATTCTTCATCAAAGAGAAGTTGGATAGTGGATTACTGGAGCTTGGCCATGTTCCAACCAGGGATCAAGTAGCAGATGGACTAACCAAGGGACTCGCCTCAGTGAGCATGATTAGAGGATGTGACAAGATGGGCTTAGTGAATATCTTTCACCCATCTTGAGGGGGAGTGTTGATATGGTATGTTGGGTGTCATATTTAAGTATAGTATAAGCACATGGGAATATCCTGAGGACATATTTGGGATGCCAGAATATGTCACAGGATATTCCATTATGAGATTATTGTCATAATGATTGAGATCATTGTATTAATGACTGTAAGGCTATATAATGCCAATGAGACAATCAATAAAATCATCAACTAATTTCAACAGTTTGTAATAATATGAAACAAGGAAGCTGTACAAATCTCCCTATTCAGCTGAACAGTCAAAGTGCAAATATAAGTTGCACTTTTACGAGAGAATGATCAAATATACAAATTGAAATTTTGTTCAATATATTATATATATCAACCACTACAGAAACTGATAATAATCTGGAAGAGAAAGTATCAGTCCAAATCGACGATCCCAAAATTAGAGAGAAGGATCTTCACTTGCTGAACAAAATCCGAACCCGTAGCATACTCTGTTAGCATCCCAACAGCAAACCCGAACATCGCCCATCTGCATAATTATGGTAACAGAGTACAATTAGACTCTCCCAAAATCAATTACTAATCTGGAGGAGCCAATCTCAAAGTGAATAACAGTTGGGGTGGGGGGGGGGGGGTTGGGGTTGGGGGGGGGGGGGGGGGGGGGGGGGGGGGGGAGGGGGGTCAAGTGAAGGTTTAATCAGTACCTATCATACATCATATGCTCATCAGCAAATGGTTGGCAATCAACATTTGTGGTTATCAGTACTACATATTCGATTAAGTGCATCTCGGTCACGGCAGGGCCGGACCGGGAGTTGGATTGTTCTATCCGGAGCTAAATTTGGTTACATCTTTTCTTGGCTACAAAAGAAGATATTAAAAAATAGATGGTGAGTGGGGTTGGGTGTCGAAGTCTCTGATTCTGACGGCGGCGTGGAACTCGGATTTCGAGTTCCTCTCCTTGAGCTACTCGAGACATTTCCAGTGAGAACTCAAAATATGGACATGGTGGATTGCTAATTCAATTGACAGAGAGGAGCTGGGGTGGACCACAGAGGCTCTATTGGCGGAGAGGTGGAAACTTAGAGGCCTGAGGACTTGCCCTAACCAGAGGGGTTGTCCAAGTCCGATGGCTTGTCATGCTTAACCCAAGACCGGCCCTTATCTCAGTGACACTAAGGCTCACGCGGTGCGTCGCGGTTGCCTGAGCTGTGAGGGTTCTGCGGGAGTTCTGTGATGCTGTTCCACAGAACTACTCTTGTAGTGCCGTGAAACTGTTGTTCTATTAAGAGCCGCAATTCTGCAGCAGGAAATTGTTTCATTTTGTAAATGTCCTATTTATAGGGAGTAGTTACTGCTCTTAAATGCCTCACTTAAGACGGAATGATCCCTGATCTTCCACTCACCTCTTTAAGTGGACGGTTCCAACATATTGCTCTCCTGATTAAGTGTCACTTCCGCACTCAGTGACTCTACGAGAAATGATCGAATTTCACAAGGAGAGAAAAAATTGTTCTCAAAGAGCAAAGTTTTGGTCGAGCGCTGCTAGGCACTACTGGTCCAAGGGTTCATCAGCACATCCGTGTTAATCCAGAGCCGGTGGGTGGAGGTGACAAAGAGCGCTCCAAAAGTTCTTCGGAACTTGCTGGCTTCCGGGAGAGGATTGACGACAACGGTCTGAAACTCTCCCAGCCAGCGGCAACAATAAATCTTATAGCAGTTCACCATTGCTGTGAAGAGTTTTTCGCCTCTACTATTCTTTTAGCAGCTTCACACCTTACTTTCTAGCTAGCGGTTTTCACTGCTGGCACCACTTTATGTGGTTATTAGCAACTTCTCCTGTTGTTTCACCAAGGGGCTTCCGTGGTTTCAGTCTTTGATTTTGTGGAATTTCTACAACAAAGATGTCCGCAGTCTTTCCCCCCAATATATTGGGGGAGCGAGTACTATGTTAGACACACTATTGGCAATGAGAAATACCTTCCATTGGAGATCTCATTCTTGGGGACGAAGCCGAAGGCAGGACCTTGGTTGGATTCCTCGGCCTTCTTCTTCTTGAAGTAGTCCTGCATCTCCTTTGCCATCTTCCTCTGGTACTCCAAAGTCACCCCCACCCCCACCGCCACTTGCTCCTCCTCCTCCTTCGGCTTAGGGGGGGACAGAGATGGAGAATTAACTGTTGGTTTGATGATGGGAGGAGGGGGAGGGGGAGGAGAAAGTGAGGGTCTCCTCAGAGGCCCATCAGCTTTAGAGCTCCTGATCACAATGGTGGAGGGCCTCAGAGAGTAGTAGTTAGTGGGAGGGGGTGCTTTGATCTTGATGGTACCAATGGAAGAAGAAGGAACAATAGACATGTCTCTCTCCTTTTTTGGGATGAGAGAGAGAGAGAGAGCGCAATTGATGGGATGAGATATGGCCAATAAAAATAGTCTTCGATTGCAAGCAAGAGTGTGGTTGGCATATAGCCCCGTCTTGGCAAATTATAAGGGCACTGTACATTTTACTCGGGGCTAGCCCATTTTAAAATTAGAAAAAATTACAAATTTGCCATCATGAAAGTTACTCGGGACTAGCCCACTGTAATACTCAGGACTGTCAAAATTTTGACAGTCCTACCACTTGGAAGGACTATCAAAATTTTGACAGTCCAATTTCCTAAAATTACAAGTTTTCCAAAGTTACTTGGGGCTAGCCCAAATTGTTATAATCAGGACTGTCAAAATTTTGACAGTCCTACAAATTGTTAGGTCGGTCATAATTTTGACAGTCCCACAAGTTATGTAGACTGTCAAAATTTTGACAGTCCTAATTTTAACCCACTGAAAATTTTATATAAAACTAGGACTGTCAGGATATTGACAGTCCCACAAGAAATGAGGACTGTCAAAATTTTGACAGTCCTCATTTGGGGCTAGCCCAAATTGTTATGATCAGGACTGTCAAAATTTTGACAGTCCTTCCACTTGGAAGGACTGTCAAAATTTTGACAGTCCTCATTTGGGGCTAGCCCAAATTGTTATAATCAGGACTGTAAAAATTTTGACAGTCCTACAAATTGTTAGGACTGTCATAATTTTGACAGTCCCACAAGTTATGTAGACTGTCAAAATTTTGACAGTCCTAATTTTAACCCACTGAAAATTTTATATAAAACTAGGACTGTCAGGATATTGACAGTCCCACAAGAAATGAGGACTGTCAAAATTTTGACAGTCCTCATTTGGGGCTAGCCCAAATTGTTATGATCAGGACTGTCAAAATTTTGACAGTCCTTCCAATTTTGACAGTCCTCATTTGGGGCTAGCCCAAATTGTTATAATCAGGACTGTCAAAATTTTGACAGTCCACATAGCTTGTGGGACTGTCAAAATTTTGACAGTCCTACAAATTGTTAGGACTGTCATAATTTTGACAGTCCCACAAGCTATGTGGACTGTCAAAATTTTGACAGTTCTAATTTTAACCCACTGAAAATTTTATATAAAACTAGGACTGTCAGGATTTTGACAGTGCCACAAACAATGAGGACTGTCAAAATTTTGACAGTCCTCATTTTAATTGTCAGGATTTTTTTTTAGTTTATTTTTATTTAGTTAGTTTTGGATTTTGATTTTTTTTTATTTAGTTTAATATCCAAAATAAAATATGTTATCATTGAACCAAAAAAAAAAAAATCTACCGTACGAATATTACGTCTGCCGTCGACCAGACTTCAAACGGCCATAACTATTTGTTTTCAAATCATTTTTCGTCACACAATAGGTTTATTTGTATGTTTTCGACGAGAGTAACACAATTCGTGTAGAGAGAATTTTCATCCGAAGTAAGACGTACATATTACAGGCAAAAATATAAAATATAAAACTTTAAAGTATCATAACTTTTGACTGGGAGATCGAAACAAGCTCCAGTTTGAGCCAAAATGACCGTATGGAAAAGTATTTCGGGATAAACCGTTTTACCGTTTGACGGACTTCCCAAATTTTTAGAATCGCAAAAAAACGATGTTTCGACCTCCAAATTTTACTTTTGGTATTTTTTTTTTTTTTTTACAAAATATTTAATGTACCAATTATAAATTTACTATTTTAAATAACATAATACTTTAACAAATTTTAAGGATAGAAATTTTAAGGATATTTTGAAATTGGCCCCCCCAACAATTAACAAAAATAAATTAACAGAAAAAAAAAATTTAGGACTGTCAAAATTTTGACAGTCCTACCAATGGGAAGAAGGACTGTCAAAATTTTGACAGTCCTACAATTTGTAGGACTGTCAAAATTTTGACAGTCCTAAAAATTCAACATACATTTTTAGGACTGTCAAAATTTTGACAGTCCTTCCAATTGGTAGGACTGTCAAAATTTTGACAGTCCTAAAAATCAACATTTTGACAGTTCTTCTATTTTTTTATTTTCTTTTTTGGTTTTGACGGCGCCGACGACGGGAGGCGCGGCGACGGGAGGTTGCGGTGGAGGACGGGGGAGGAGGCGGAGGAGGACGGCGGGAGGGGGGAGGGCTCCGGTCGGATAGGGAGGGTTTGGGAGGGTTTGGAAGTAGTGGGCTAGTATGAGTAAAATGTTGGGTTAGTATAAGTAAAAGTTCCTCTTTAGTGGGCTAGCCCCAATCCTGGGCTAGCCCCGAGTAAAATATGCAGTGCCCTTATCAAAAGCCCCCCGTCTTTTGCGCGATTTAATTTCTCGACACTCCGTCTAATTAGAGAGATTGTGTCCATTTTCACGGCTGTTGATAAGGACACTACATAATTTACTTGAGACTAGTCCAGAATTGGGACTAGTCCATTAATGAATAATAAAGTTTACTTATACTAATCCAAAAGTTTACTCATACTAGCCCAAACATAAAATTCTCTTTCCAAACTCTCCAAACCCCCAACGGAGTCCTCCTCCTTCTCCTTGTCGGAGCCCTCCTCCTTGTCGATGGCTTCCAAACTCTCGAAATAATCAAGGTACAATTCTTCCTTCTTCTTGTTCTATTGTATTTCGAATTTTTTTCAAAAATTGTAATAATTTCTATTGCATTTCAAAATTTTCCTAAATATTATCTTTCCAATCTTAAAATTATGACATACAAGTCCTGAATGTAGTTTCGGATGTAGTTTCGACGTTTTTTCTGGAGTCTCGTACTCGATTTTAGAGCATACAAGTTCGACATCCGTCGAAAGTATGTAACAGAACCATGCGGGACTGTAGAAATTTCTACATTCCTATATACATTGTGGACTGTAGAAATTTCTACAGTCCTACATGTATAAAGGACTGTAGAAATTTTAACAGTCCTGTATAAATTTAGGAGTATAGAAATTTTTGCAGTCCTGTATAGGACTGTAGAAATTTCTACAGTCCTGAATAAATTTCTACAGCCTTTTAAATTTTTTTTTTTTTGGTCTTATAGTCACGACTCTTGGAAGGGCACTGAGGATGAAGATATCATAAGAAGACGTCCTACTGCGTCTATGCGTAAGGAACGCAATGTTCAGCGTACTATTGAAGCAACTCTCACTATCCGCGACCCCGAGGCACGTCATGAAGTTAGAAAACGTCGACTGACGAAGAAGACTGTCACTCGTTCGAAGAGACGTGCTCCTAGTACTCCTAGTACTTCTGGTTCTTCTTCCTCCTCCTCCGATGAGGACATACCAAATGTCCAAAATCGGCCAACTGATGGTTCATGACCTTATCAGCATGCAGATAGTCCTGTCGAGACTCTCCCACAAACCGTCGAAAACTGGCCTACTGATGGTTCAGGACCCTCTCAGCAGCCAGATAGTCTAGTCGAGACTCGTCCAAACGGTTGCTCTATGTTGTCGTCGATCGAGAACCATATTGCATACCAAATATGGAACAATCCGGTAAGTACATTATGTTGTGATAATTTTATATATAGTTGTAAGTTCTAAGTTCATCCAATTGTTTATAGATAACTACATTTTATATATAGGTATAAGTTCATCCAATTGTTTACTTTTCAGGAGAGTTCTCGTATGTTAACGGTGATCAACCACGGCAAAAAATGTAATACATGGAGGTTTGAATTATTGGAAGACAATGTGAAGGCTAAAATCATTTCCACCGGTTTACAATATTTGGGTAACTACTCATATACGACGGTGGATAATGCACTCATATCGGCATTTGTAGAACGATGGCATCCAGAAACCAACATTTTTCATCTACCAAACGGGGAGTTGACGATTACCCTTGATGACGTCCATCATATATTGAGACTTAGGGTTGATGGTCGAGTCATGATGAATCATACTTTTAACGAATCGAGCATCAACTGTTACGACCATATCGTGGATTATGTATCAGGGTGTCTGGGAGTTGATGCGGCTAGTTTTACCACCCTTCGAGAATTCAAGAAGTCGTACAGACTTCCTTTAAAATATTTGGAGAAGATATTCGTTGATCCGGACCCCGAAGTGGATAATAGCGATAATGTGGCCCGTGGATATATGCAGTTCATCTTAGGGTCTGTCGGCATTACGGATAAGTCTGGAATGTCGATACATGCCAAATATCTCCTGAATTTGGACGACATAGACACGGTGGAAGAAATATCTTGGGGAAGCGGTATACTAGCATACCTTTATCGCGAGCTTGGTGCGGCATCTCGTGTCGATTCGAAGAAAATATCCGGATGCCAGACTCTACTCCATGTATAGATATATTTTTGTCAACTTGTATACATAATAAAAAATATTCTTGTTAATTTTTGGACTAATATTTTTTTAACTTGGTTACGTGAAGGCATGGATATACGAGCACTTTTCAACCCTGCAGCGGGCTAAACTTAAACGAGTGTATGACGAGCACCTTCCTAGAATGTGTAGATGGAAGCCAACTAAGGAATATGCCAAACGTCCACACACATTGGCCGCCCTACGGAATGCACTCGAAGATATGACGATAGAAGAGGTGAATTGAGACCTAATTTTTTAATGTTTGGTTATAATTTACTAAATTACGTTATGCTAAATGACGTTATGCTAAATTTTATGCGTTGTAGATTGTTTGGGATCCATATCGTAATTTGCGACAGACTAGTCGTCCATTGCAACCAGTCGCTTTATATCACGGTCTGATAAGTTGTCATGAAATTGAGGAGGCTTATATGCATGATAGAGTGCTCCGTCAGTTTGGCTACGTACAGTCCCGAGGCGCACATTAAAAATGATAATTGCTCCGCGAGGTACAAAACCGCTAAACTATATTCCTGCGACGTTCAACTGGGTCTCGAACTTCTTCACTGAGTGGCAACGTCACATTATTAGAGAACCAAACGACAAGCAGCAGTAAATATGACGGAATGTAGCGACGACTACCTCGCCTACTACGCTGGTGTGGGACTACCTACGTTGTTCAAACGTGGAGGCGATATTGTGCGTGTACTATCAGATCTTCCCGCCAAATCTGTCTTGTATGCTGCATTGGTCAAGATGGTGAGGCAACTTCTTCACTTTTAGTTTGATATATCTAAATATTTATAACCTAACAAATTTTTTTAATTGTCATGAATAGGTTAGGAAAGTGAAAAATTTGGGAAGAAGCCTCGTAAGTTGTCAGGGTACGAATTATATGAAAATCAATGACGAGCTACAACAAATCGATAATACTGAAGATTTTTTCTTCTTGAAAAATAGAGAGCAACGTACAAAGAGGCGGCATGAATTTTAGGCCATGTTTCAAGAAATGTAAAACTTTGCTACAATTTGTGTTTTGAGACATGTAATACTTTTAAGTTTGAAAACTTTGAGTGGTTATGTTTGGTTGAAATATTTTGATTGGTTATGTTTCGAGACAGCTAGTTTTATGTATAAATGTGTTGGTTATTTTTGTTGGTTATTTGCTACAATTTGTTTTGTTTGAAAACTTTACTACAATTTGTGTTGGTTATTTGCTACAATTTGTGTTTTGAGACATGTAATACTTTCATACAGTTGTTGGTTATTTGTGTTTCGAGACAGCTACTTTTATGTATAAATGTGCAGAGCCAGTGGCTAAAAACTAGGACTGTCAAATTCTGGACAGTCCTGATAGCTATCAGGACTGTCAAAATTCTGACAGTCTTAGTTTTATATAAAAAAAAATTAGAGACAGTGGGTTAAAATTAGGACTGTCAAAATTTTGACAGTCCTCATAGCTTGTGTGACTCTCAAAATCCCGACAGTCCTAATTTTATATAAAATTTTCAGTGGGTTAAAATTAGGGCTGTCAAAATTTTGACAGTCCACATAGCTTGTGGGACTGTCAAAATTTTGGCAGTCCTACTTATATATATATATATATATATATATATATATATATATATATATATATATATATATATATATATATATATATATATGTGCAGACAGTGGGTTTAAACTAGGACTGTCAAAATTTTGACAGTCCTCATGGACTGTCAAAATTTTGACAGTCCTCATGGACTGTCAAAATTTTGACAGTCCACATAGCTTGTGGGACTGTCAAAATTTTGATAGTCCTACTTTTATATATAAATGTACAGACAGTGGGTTTAAACTAGGACTGCCAAAATTTTGACAGTCCTGGTATACTGTTGGACTGTCAAAATTTTGACAGCCCTACTTTTATATATAAATGTGTAAAACCCCTAATTTTAAAATCGTATAAATTATTTAATTAATCATTTAATTTATTTATAGTATTTATTAGTTATTAGAAAATATAAATTTATTGGATTTATTTACTTGGTAAATATTTAGCTAGATATTCATGGAGAAAACTATTATTTTATATTATTTTATTTTATGTAGGAGGCCTTGTGGACGGTTGATAGATTATTTTTTTCACTAATATAATTTTCTGGAATTTTATATATATATATATATATATATATATATATATATATATATATATATATATATATATATAATAAGGGAGGTGAGATGGCACCTCACTCTAAAAACAAGGGTGGCGGTGACGTGGCACAATCTCAACCACACATTTCATAATTGGCAATTTGCACTTAACCCCCTCCCCTCGTTTGTGTGGTTGAGATTGTGCCACGTCACCGCCACCCTTGTTTTTAGAGTGAGGTGCCATCTCACCTCCCTTATTCTATATATATATATATATATAGAGAGAGAGAGAGAGAGAGAGAGAGAGAGAGAGATTGTTTAGTAAAGAAATAAAAAGAAATCAATAAAGAAAAGAAAAGAATGGAATAAAGAAAAGAAAAAAATCAAATAATAACTAAAATCCTAACCATCCCTTAAGCTAAAACCCAAACCCGGTCCTATCCCTTACCCGCTAACCCAAGCAAATAGCCCACAGCAGCAGCATCCGCGGAAGACCCCCGCGCGTTGTTCCTTCTCCTCCTTATATATATATATATATATATATATATATATATATATATATATATATATATATATATATATAACATCATACAAAAAACTAATCCTAAACTACTTACTCTGAGCCGCCGCCGACCACCTCCTCGACTTCGCTGCCGCCGCTGGAGCCCAGCACCGCCGCCCGCCGCCCGCCGTTCGCGACACCCGCGAGCGCCGCAGAAATTACTGCAACGTACCCCTGTTCACACGTTGATTCTCGCTCCATCACGTAACCAGATTCGACCCCGTCTTCACCGGTATATTCACGACCTATCCCTCTTCCAACTCTGTGTATTAGTTTCCTCCGATCAGTGTGTAACCCTAGGTGAAAACTGAGACCAAGTTGGAGAAAAACCACAACTTTAATTTTAGAAAGACTGCTGCAATGACCCATGTTTAAGGACTCGTATCTCCCACCACAGAGATCCAAACTTAAAAAAAAAATTGCTTTGTAAAGACCATATAACCGAGATTATTTTTTGTTAATTACATTATTTTATTTGGTGTTATTGTCACGACCCGATTTCGTAGAATCGTTGAGGCGTCCCCCGAATCGTGACCGCCGTGCGGGTCTGGGGTTGCGCCTGCACAAGGCTTTAATGATTTGCATAGCAAGCACATATTCAGAGTACGCAGATAAATTGAAACACATATTTGAAACATGAAAAAGTTCTCTTTATTGATAATGAACATATATTACAAACTCCTGAACGAGTCAGCTAATATGCCGTACGGGCTTACAAAAGTGTTGACTCAAAATGAGATAGCAGTCATGTACATTACATCCCTTTATAAACTTCAAAATGTATAGACCTCCGGGCTGGAGGACGGCTTTGCCACGAAGCTGCATTGTGTATGGAAAGTTGCAAGCTTCTTCTTCAGTACTTCAAAAGCGACGCGATCCGAGGATGCGCCTACAGCTGGACTGGATTCGGGAAGACGACTTCGACTCCTCGCTCGGTTCGCCTTAGTGCGGAGAACCTGTATCAACGAGGGTCAGCATGTCGAAACATACTGGTGAAGGCGAGCTAACCGAACTATACCAATCAACACGTTATTTTTAATGAAGCATGCATAATTTGTGGATTTCTATCTTGCCTTAGTTTATTTACAAGCAACAGTATATATGTATGATACTGAAATGAATTTGCCACCGTTCGGTAGATTTTACCTGTCCGTCTGAACCACCTGCACAATACTTACCATGCCTTCCCTGCCACGAAGACACAAGTTAGTTTACAACAGGTTTAAATATACAAGTGATCACTGGCTTGATTGCCATAATGGACACTAGTCCATGACGAAGATGGTTTGCTACGTGCAAGAACGTGAGGCGCCGCATACCATCCTGTCCTAGTACGTGAGACTAAACGTTAGTTTCGTCCGG